>VWYH01003089.1:554955-616337 GCA_013399365.1 Pampusana beccarii | reverse complement strand
CCCGCGGGGCGGCGGGGCCGGGGCTAACGCGGGCGGCTAAGGGGAAAACTTCAGCGCCGGCGGCCGCTTCCGCGGGGGTGGCGGAGGGCAGCGCCGTGCCGGGGGTCGCGGCGGCAGCCCGCGGTTTGCCCTGGCATCGCCCCTCGCCGCCGTTACGGGACGCCCCGCCGGCGGCAAAAAAAAAGTCCTTTGTTTGCAGTGCGTGGTTATCCGGGGCTGGGAGAGGGGCCGGCAGGGAGCTCCCCCCACCATCTCCCCGGACCGGGCTGTTTTGACAATAAACTATCTGGTAATCAGTACAAAATGTCCCCGCGGTTAAGTGCTCGTTGAACAATAGGCACGGAGCGAGCCGCTGCCGTCAGGTGTCTAGCGCTCCGCAGCAGAGGTGAAGCGTCCCCCGGGGGGGCTGGTGGGGTCGGTGCCGCGCTGCGCCCCGCCGGCGGGTCGGTGCCCCGCGGTCCGGAGGGGCCGGGCAGGCGGCTCACGGCGGGACGAGGCATCAGAACCGGTCTGCTCTGGCACTGCCACTTCGCCGCGTTGAAGAGGAGGACAAGCGGTGCCGCTCAGGCCTTTTGGGAGGTCTGTCAGTCCTAAAACTTTGGTGTGCCGGGTGGTAATTCAAAGGTTCCCCTCCACTTCCTTGATAAAAGGGGGTTTCCTTGCCATACCTCACAGCCTTAGCGCACAGGGCTATTGATTTTAAATACAGCATCTGTATGCAACGCTGGGCAACTTTGCATGTGGCTTTCAGAGTTGCTGTGCAGCTCCTTGCATGCTGTGTAGGTTTAAGGGGCATTGGGAGGTCTACGGGGGAAGGTGCCCTAAGGAGGTTGCTGCTACTGTTCGAGGAGTTGCACTCAAGGAGGAATTTGACTCTGCACACCGCAGTCTGAAAGCAGACAGCACGAAAGGTTATTTTGTCACTTACCTAAGAGCAAGCTGAGGATGTGGTGAGGAAGTGATGCTCTGTGCAAGGTGTTCAACGTGTGCTGCCACCAGCAGAGGGGAGCCCTGCAGAGCACCCTGTGTGAGTGGAGCTGGGGAGTGCTCCCCAAGTCTCTGCCCGTGCTGCTGGGAGCAAATAAAATACCAACAACTAGCTGTAGTGGCAATTTACAGTGCTTGATTGTAAGCACTTTATTTTGGGATGTGAGAGAGGGCAGTAGTTGATTTACAAACATTTTTGTTAATAGTTTTGTTTGGGTTTGCTCCCTTTCATTTATTTGTTTAGTGATAATATGAACTAGAGTGTGATATCTGACAACTTGGACTTTCCTACTTGGAAATACTCATATATTTGCAAAATGCTAGTGCTGTGGCCACAGGGACAGGAAAGTCTCCTACCAATGGGTTATTCCTCAAAGAAAAAAAAAAAAGTTTAAATGTTTAATACACACCAACTTTATTTGCTTTGTGTATTTCTTGCCTACGCTTGAAGGTCATCCTTCATCATATGGTTAGACTGTCCTTAAGGAGGGCTTGGGAAACAGGTCAGACTGGCAACGTCTGTTGGAAGTCATGAGATGCAGGCTCCAGAGTACTGGAGAGGCAAAGAGGGAATCTTTCTCGTGATCCTTTCTCTGGTTCTGAGTTCAGACACTTACTTGTGGGAGACATTTCACCTCAGGGGCACATCAGACAAACTTGTGTAGACAAAAATACACTGTGTAGTAGGCATGAATGACTTGCTGTTGCAAAAGACAACTGTCTTTGGGTATGTATGTGCATCATCTGTGTATCACACAGATGCAGGAATATTCGGGGCTAGTTTTGTGCTGGAGGAAGTATCAGAGCGATGGCTCGTGTCCTGGCAGGGGCACAGAGGACATCAGAAGTGACATGCAGGACAGAGCTGATCTGCTGTGCTGGATTGCTCTGGAACTAGCATGACCCAGGGTTACTTTTCAGTTTGCCTCAGTGCAGATGCTTGGACTGGATGATCTCCCACAGTTCCTATTCAGACCTATCCTGTTGTTTATCGGTATACAAATTTATATTAAGTATTTTACTTTGGCTGTTAGTCAAAAGCTTCTTCCTTTGGTTGCAAATAGGAAAGGAGGATGTAGAAAACAGAACTTAATGTAGCTTCTTGGAGGGTAAGCCATTAATCTTCTCTGTCCACAGCCCCTTCCTACTTTTTGTTTTTCTTGCATCCTAACATACACTTCCACTTTCCCTTCCATTTGGGGATTGCCTAGTCCTCCTTTCATGCAATATTCTGGATCTTTTATCTGCACCTCTCCTGTTCTCCCTCACGGTTCACCCTGTCCCCTATGCCCTGGTACTCTGCGAGAGTCGCAGTGGCATTTCCATCCCGCAGTCATGGAAGACTGGACATGGTTCCTTTCAGCATCCATCAATATAACCTTTTTTTTTCAGTCAGCTGCAGAGTAATAGGAGGCTCTCCCTGTGCCCAGAGGGAAGAATGTCTGTTTTCATAATGCTTCCTGCTACCTGTCAGCTGGGAGAAAGGAGGCTTGAAGGAGGAAGATTGAACTTGATGAGGATTCTGATTGCTGTCACTCAGTTGTTGCCCTGATCCCCACAAACTGTCTGAGTGTCCTGACCTCCCTATTGTCCTGTTTACATCTCTGGTTTTTCTCTCCTCTGTGGCAGTGCAGGTTCTCCTGTGCTGGAACGTGGCCCAAGGCCACTGCCAGGAGCAGAATGGCAATGTCCAAGATTGCTCAACACTTGACTCTTTTTCCTTCCGTTACAACTGGGAACCTTTTCCCAGCAAGTGTCTAAGTGATTTTTCTTCAGGCTTAATAGTAAAGAATGTGATAACTTTGGCAAGAAGTGAATTCCCATTATGCATCCCGTTTAAGTACCATTCATACAAACAGGAGGCATTTCCATGTGCTTATTTTGCAAGGGAGAGCCTTTTGTCAACAGATGACTGCAGATACAGTACCACTGGTTTATACTGGCTCTCTGTGGGCTTTCCACCTTGCTTCAGCCCTTCCAGAAACCTTTCGTTGACTGTCCAGACAGTAGCGCTGCTTTGCAGGTGCCTGGATTTATGAAAGGATCCTGAGTCACCTCCAGAAGGGACATGTTGCAGCAGGACACAGGTGGAATCAGAAAGGATATGTCTTTAGCACATGTAAACACGAGCTAAGATGGGTCTTAGGAGGAACATCTGAGTCATGTTCCAGTCAGTAGGAGTTGCTTGTAGTGAAACTTGTCCTTTTCTCCCTGGTTTGTTGTGAGAGACTCAAATGATACATCTATATTCTTTAGATTTCTGTCTGAGCTATAATTTGTTGTTAGTGCAAGCTATTCGAAAGATTTTTAAGGCATATCTGGAGCTGTCAAGCTAAATACCAAGTATTACGCATTTGTAGTTTGAAGGAAAGCTACTTTCTAGCCTGAACTTTCAGTAAACACTCTGGTGTCATCTGAAGGTAAGGAATAATGAATTCTGGATGAAACAACAATCGCACAGCATCAAAGAGTTTCAACAACATACATGTTTATCTACAATACACGACAGCCTATCTAATCTCATATAAATCTTGTAAAAAAGAGGCAGTAATTGCTCAAGGTTAAGCCACTTTTCAGCTTTTTCTCTCTGCCCATGAAGATGGATGCCGTTGCAGAGATCAAGCATTGCACATTGTCTTGCTCTATGTGTGTGACACATGATTTTACAGATGTTGTTTTCTTTTTCATCTAGTACAAACATCTTCCAGGATTTTGAGTCATTTCCTTAAGTCTCTTTCAGCTGTTCAGAGAATGGCTAGAGGAAATGAGGTCTAATATCCTAATGCATGGCATTTACTGTAAGTACCCTCTCACTTTGAGGATAAAACTTTGCCTTTTTGTAATTTCTGAATATTCCCCTGCACAAGAAACAACTTGCAGTTGTTTCTGTCCTTCAGAAACTCAGCTCCCCTGCTTGAGCCTCTTTAGCCTTAATAGAGCTTAGGGTGTTCATGGTAACCTTAGGCGAAAGAGGAGAGCTGATGCTAAAGGTATCTAATGAAAGCGGTGATGCAAATTTTAGTGTGTTACATCTTTAGGACATTTGTTATAAAAAATCTGAAGAGAATGGCCATAAAAATTACCAGGACTTGACATAAAAGGGATTTTAAAATAGTTATTACTTTTCTGTATTATTTTACTGCAGAAGTATTGTGCTTGGCTCTTTCAGTGACATTTAGGAAACTAGAAGGGCTTTTTCCGAAAGGACCCTCTTTAACAATGAATCCTGCAAACAGTCATAAAGGAACGTAATTTTACGCGTGTGAGTAGTCTCCTTGGCTGGTTGCCAAGCCTAATGGCAACTGAAGTGTATTGTTTGTCCACCGTCCAAGATTGCTGCTGTTAGTGATAAAAGCCTAAGGGGAGTGTAAACATCTGTGTGTGAAGGGAGAAGGCGACTCCTGTTTTCTAGGGTATACCAATTAGAAGGCACATGTTAATCTCTCAGCGGATTTACTCTTGGGGATTATATTGATTTATTCTGAAAACATAAGTTTTCAGATATACCTTTAAATGGATTTTTAATGATCTTTTTCACGTCATAACGGATTTCTTTTTGTGCACCATGGAAGGCTCTTAATTAAATTATCTTCATATTATCTCTTACAGGCATGTAAATAACAGAAAAGTTTGTAACGTTGCTACCATGCTATGCAACTCCTGGGCTGCTCCATGCAGATCACTCCTTGAAACTGTAACTAAAAAGAGGCATAATTTAGTGAAATTATCAGCTACAGAGGGTTTTGCCATCGGGGGGTCTGACAGTGTTAAATGTCTATGATTTTAAATGTCATCTGACTGCTGAGTCTGTAATCATGTAACATAATCATTAAATATCTGATGCGGAGAAGAATTCACTGGTCAACTAGGCACTGACAGCTTTAAATCTAAGTGATAAAGAGAATGCATGGGCTGATTTACGTTAAGAAGAGATGAAAGCCGTGGCAGGGAAATTTGGAAGTCGGAGAAATGCGTCTCTTACAAGTTCTTTGGAAACCTGGCAAATGCCAGGTTAGTCCTTCATCTCCTTTCTTTTCCCATCAATAATTGTCTTCAGCTAAGTGGTACTCCTGCACTCACGCTGGGTGAACATGCTCCTCATGACAAGGAGTGGAGTTCTTCTGCAGAAAGATTTTGTGCAAAAGCCACACTGGAAAAAGAAATAAAACTTTTAAATTATAACCCGTCATTCAGAGCCTGCATGTTCCAGAGGAGGAGAAAGGTCCCAATGAGCTGTGTAATAGGAGTGTTTTGGGTACTCACATACATAGGCGATTCAGAACTAACTAGGTTCCTGCTGAAGGGTATCATGAGATTAAAAACTTGCGCTTGGCTCTCTTAGTCTGTTTTTTGTTCAGGAGTTAATGGCTGTACTGACATCACGTGTTGAAGGTTTTGTCTGCAGCCCTCAGGACTGGAAACTTCATTCTTTGCTGAATGAAATCTGACTTCATATGCGTTCACCTGCTTTGCACAGCTGGGTTTCTAAAAGACACAGCAAGCCTGTGGAAGGTCCCAGAGAGCTGTTAAGAGTACGGCTGGAGGAGACCTGCACAGTTCATCTGGTCTGTCCCCTGCTCTCCGCCGGGGTCAGACCGAGCAGGTCTACCCCAGCAGACTTTTGTCTAACCTGCTCTAAGGCAGACTTGTGGTGCGGAGTCTACCACCCATTTTTTTCTAGTACATAACTAATTGTTTAAGGTCAAAAGCTTCTCCTACCTGCGTCTCCCTTGCTGGTTGCTTATTTCCATCCTTGTTTTTTTTTTTCCCTGCTCTGGTGGATATAGTGAACTGCTGATCCCATCCTCTTTATAGTAGCATTTTACACGTTGACAGTTAATATAACGTCTTTGACTTCTCTTTTCTATGATGAACCTTTTTTAGCGTTTTCTTTTGGTGCACCTTTCATAACTCCCGCTCCTCTTTTTCTTCTCAGCTCTCTGTAACTTGTCTACATTTCCTCCAGATACCATGTGTAAAATTGACGGCTGGCTCCAGATAAGAAATGTAGCGCTCCCAAGTTTAACAAAATATTTGCCTCCTGGTGTACTGTGTGCTTCAATTTGATCCAAAGCATTGTAAATCTTATTTTAATCATGATTTAAATCAGCCAACAGTAAGCCTCATTTTAACTGTTTTGCATTTGTACTTAATCATTTTGTAAAGAAAGGTTTAACCTCCTTTATTACCATTGAGTTTTAATTAAATATAGCCTTTGCACTTAGTGTTACACTTGCTTTGATTAATCACTGTGCCTGTATTTAAGCAATTATGTAGCTTGTTATATATACACTTACTCTGATTCTTCATGTGTATGTTTTAGTATGAAAATATGAAGTGTTGACATTTCTAGTATTAGATAATTGATATTTTACTGATTATTTGCATCGATTACAATGAGGGAAATGAGAGTTCTGAAATGTTCTTCCGTTAGATAAATAGCACCACATAGAAGCCAGCCAATTCAGAAGAAAAAACTCATTGAGAAATGTTTTGAAATAAAGAATTAATGTCTGAAAGGCCTATCTGTAGTCAAAACTGGTGGTTTCTAATCACTGTGCTGTAAATATTTTAGAAATAGGCAATCTCATCCTCTTTTTATTCTTAGAATGGCAATGGAAAGAAACATTCATGATTTTTCAACTCCTGATCAGTAGCTCTTCTTTGAATGGACTAGCTGCTTAATTGAGTAGTACTAAAATAAAGAAAATATTTTGCCTGCACCTGCTAGGAAACTCCAGATGTCAAAGGCTGGTTTATCGCTGCAGCACAACCTGCCTAGAGGTGCTCTGCGACTGACTTCCATGAATTCAATAGTTTGATTATCTTTAAAATGTTGGCAGCGAATGTATGGCTTGAATATTTTTTTTTGCCTTTATCTTTTTTTAATGATTAGAGGAGTTGTAAATTTAAATTTGTGTTGCTGTATTTTCAAAATTACTGTTGAATATTTTTACTTTTTAAAAAGGAAAATGTGCATTATGAAAATGCTATGTTTTAACTTAGTGTAATATTAAATCAAATATGCAGTCTAATAGAGTATTTTTACCTGAAGTAGTCATGTTCATATGCCTTAGGTGCTGTTCTGCACTAGGACTTGGTATTGAGGCATTCATTTTGTGCTGCTCAGTGACTGCCTGATTATTTTCTTTATTTTTGCTGCCTAACTCTTTGTTTGCTCTTTTACATGGCATGGAAGTGCTTTCTGTGCCTGGATGAGTATAACTTTTTAACTTTGAAAAGAAATTATGTTATCTTCAAGAAAATAAAAGCTTCCTCCCAGTAGTGTTCACTGTAACACAAGCTGTTGAAGTTTCCTATTCAATAGCACGTCTGACTTCCAGGTATTATACATAAAATTGCTGACTTTGCAGTAATGCTAATATCATCATACCTAGGATTTGAGGTATGCAGCACAATAAAGCAGCTTGAATGGAAGAACCAGAAGTAAACCCTGTATTTCTGGTCTCCTCCCATAACTCAGCTACCATCACAAGTGATGCTGAAATGGGATTCGCTGTTTAGGCAGGTACTCAGACTCCCCTGCCCTCTTGTGTGTATCTTCTGGGGTAGGAAAGGACCGCTTTTTCAATAAGCAGCTGCCTATGTATATGCCATATACATGCAATTTATGGTAGTGTTTATTTGTAAACTAGGAAATACAGTACCATTTGCAAACAAAACATTTAAGTGGGACTTATGCTGACATTGGAGGTTAAGTTCAGTGACCGAGTAATGAATCTCCTTGCCAGGAAAACACTGGGAAAACAAAACTGGACTGTCAGAAAGATGTCTAGGACTCTGTATTCAAGGTACTTCCAAGACAACATCAGTGGCAGATCTTGCTGGGTGTTAGCATGATTACCTGAGGCAAGATTTGTGCACCCCAGGAGGTTCGGAAGAACCTGCTGATGAATCCTCCACAAGTTGTCCTAGTCACGGTTTCAGAAGGCGTATGCGAAGTTGCTTTTCTAATGCTAACGTATTAAAAATGCATTTATGAGATTTAGGATCATCTGTAAGGCAATGCTTTTACAATAATTTTTTCACATCCTAATTAGGAGCAAAGTTTGTGCAGTAGTTAGACAAAAGAAACTGAAGTTATTGCAGGCTAATTAAAATCACTGAATAGGTAAAGTTAATTTATATGGACAAATATGGAAATACTCCAAAACCTGCTTCTTAAATGGATCTGTGTTCCATGTAGTTGCATGACATGTGATGCAATGATTTGTATTTCAGTAACAGAGCTGTATAAATACTTCAGCTATCTTATTGCTTAAACCCAGCATTTTTCTCATGAATCTATCAGAGACTACAAAGTAATATGGACATAAAAAATAGCTGTGTCTTTCCTGCAAATTTTGGTGAACAGGTTTATTATTCTAAAAGTCTTGTTTATTGCTGTAATCTTCTAGGAAAAAGTACTGGACTAAATATCTAGAGAAAGTAAAATGCAGCGCTTCTCTTTGTGGTATTTAATGTGGTCCATCATAAGAGCAATGATAACATAATTATGCAATTATTGGTATATTTTCCCCTCTGGAGGCCTTATGTAGATGATTACCAGTGCACCTTTTAATGAAATTGCTACTATTTGATAAAATTACTGCCAAGATTTGGAATAATTAGAATTCACATTGCTAAAAGTCTTACATCTCCTTTCTCAGTTGAGCCTTTTCCAAATAGGCATTAATTCAGATTGCCAAACGATTCGCTGTTCTCCAGTTTTCTCATTTCTCTTCATTAAAACTATCTTTTCACTGCATTTCAGAAAACACGCTTTCAAGCCCAGGTTGCTCATTACAAGGAACACTCGTTCAGAACGGCAGTTGAAAGATACTGCACCTTTTAATGTAAATGTCAGCAAAGAGAAGTGAGACGAAAAAGCCATTAAAGGAATACACTGGATGAATGACAGCTGAATTTGAATACAGTATGCACTACTGTGCTTTCTCATTCCTTCTAATTATTCTCCATACTTTACAATTTGTTTGTTTATATTTCTAGCAGCTGATAAAACAAACTGTGGGAGCAACTGGTTAATAAGTAATTTTGGAAATTAGAGGGAAGGAGGAGTACTCACTTCAGTAGGAGTATCAGTCTAAATGTATAAATCTCAACGCTGACAAGTGTTGTGGCAAACAGTTGCTCTTTTTTGCAAATCCTACTTATGTGTGTGTACATACATATATATTTATCTTCCCCTTGTATTTTCCTTTGAATAAGAATGAGCAGGTAGTAATTTTAAGCTTAGATCATTCTAGCTTAAAAAAACCTCAAACCTGCTAGGTCAGTCATGCTTTGTGTTTGGTTTTGTTCATTAGCCCATTGCCTGTAGATTGCTTCTATGGTTGGAAGATTAGGAATAAGATCATAGTGCGTCAAAGTGCTGTGATAAAATGAATTAACTGCCTAGAATAGGTTGTTGTACATAGTGCTTCAAGATGAGTGACTGGACTGCTATAATGCGTATGGTGCTCATTTGAAGAAAAACCCAACCCAAAACAACAGAAAAAAGCCCAAAGCCGTGACTTCCCAGCAAAGACGATCCAGAAAGGTATCATACCCAGCCATGGCAAGCAGTATGGTGTTTGATCCTGCTGCGGCCATTCGGTATGTGTGCTAAACTAGAATTATATTCAGCTGCATGTCTGGCTTTGACAAATGCCTCTATTAGCTGTGTTAGCAGAGGAGGGCATGCCAGTCAGAAAGGGCAGGCTGCTTGGGAGGCAGGAAGAGTGGCCTGTTTGCATGGCTGGAGTTTCCTCAGCCCAGCAAGGGAAAACAAGGCGACTGGGGAAGAGGAAGGCGCGTCTCTGTCTCTGGGAGGTGCAGTTACCTCTCCCAACCCCCTGCCTTGAGGGAATGTTGCACTTGTGTGTTTAGAGCAGCTCTCACACGTTTGTTGTGGAGGTCATGTACGGAACCTGCTCTGCCAAGCCAGCTTCTGAAATAAGGAAGCAAAGTGCGATTAGCTGCATTTCTAATTGCTGCGACAAGACCCTCTGCAGGCGGATCCGCTGGCTTCCGCCCACAGGCAGGGGAGCAGCCCAGGTGCTCGTGCTTGTCCTGCCTGAAGATCCTGTGAATGTCTCAGAGAGTGGGATGTGTGGGGGCTAGAAAGCTGGCTGGATTTGTCTTCTTGCCACCTGCCTCTGATGCTGGCTGTTTCTGATTAACCACTTCTTGTTCAGAGGTGTGCATAGCTTCTTTTCAGGTGTAGATGGGGTGTTTCCTCAGTCACCTGGGCAGTTTTCTCTGCAAGGGGTAAGCACCGAGTGCCTTCTACTTGTCCTGTGGAGTGCCTTCCCAGGGCGTGAGGTGTTTGGTGGGGCAGGTCCGTGTAGGAGCAATCTCAAACCATGGAGCTGAAAGCTTCCTGTGGGGCATCACTGGAAAGGAGGGGCAGTGTCTCACAGCCAAGTTCCAGCTGCCTCTGTGGTTCCCCATGCTCATTCCTCCACAGATGATAAAGACAACCTTTGTTCCACTTCCCCTCTTGGATTTGCCATGGGTGGGAATCAGATGGCTGGCTCCACACTTGCTCTTTGTGTTGGGAGATTCCCCTTTCTCCTTTTCGCTGCCTGCAGATTGAGTCGGGTTGGCTGCGCCTTTGAGTGCCGGGCTGGCGAGCTCCTGCGTTCTGCCCTTCCTCTGCCCCCGTCCCGTTCAGGGTGAAGGGTCTATGGCGAGGCAAGGCTGGGTGGGAAGACTGGTTTCCCTCATGCAGCTGGATAAATCTCAAAGCCCCCACCCATCCCCTCCCCTCCTCTGTACTGGCTTTCTGCTTAGTAACATACAGCCTCTGAGGATCCGAAAACTTAAGAGCAAGCGCAGGAGCTCTGCTTTTCTGCTTGAGAAACACACGGCATTGAAGAGTCTGTTGGTCAGCAGATGGCACTGACTCCGTTGGATGGGTTAGAAACAAACCACTTAGTTTGGTGGGGAAGCCTAATCAGTCTAGAACTTTCAATACATGCCCGGTGACAGTTAAGTTATTTTTCAGCCTCCAAGATGAAGCTGGGGCAGAGGAGCTGGTCAGTTTCTTATCAGTGAGTGTTTGTGGTGTTCCTATATATATATACCGAGAGTCCGTGATGCTTGCAGGGGACAGTCAAGTCTCTGGTCATTTTTGGTCTATGTCTTTGAGAAAGACGCTAGCATGGGTGTTGGTGTGGATGGTTTGTTTTGTGAAGTGAGAGGCTACACTGCTAGCCTTCTTTTCCCCCGCAGCATAGCTGAAATGGGATCTGATGTAGCTTTCAGATCAGATAATTTAAAATTGACATTTGCCATTGCTAAACTTTTCGTCTAGCATGAGAGTGTCTGTTTAGTGAAGTGGAATAAAACAAGTAAGCATATGATAGCATCTTTCTGTTGAAAAATCTGGGAGGTTTTATACATCAGAGTAAATAAGTTGTTTCAGTGTGATTAACACGCAAGTTAGACACTTTGTTTCCTTGGGTCATGAAATGGCAGGACAAAGAAAATATAATTGAGAAGGTCTTAAATTCGTCTCCATCATAGCGTATGTCAAGTGTCATAGTGACTTTAACAAATAAGAGACAGAGTTGGAAAAGAGATATCCTTCAATTAGACCAACTAATACTGTAAAGAAGACTGAGCAGGCTTCTGGCTAGGACTTCTGCACTTGTGTGAAAGAGATGGTTTTGCTTCTGCTTTTCTTTCAGACCTGCAGAAGACTTGTGTGTCTGAAAACATGTTCATTTTTCCAGCAGTGCTGGGTTTGCTGAAAGAGGATATTACCTCCTTGCAAACCGTGTCTTGCTGATATCCTCAGACCATTGGGTCTACAACAGTGTCACTACTTTAACAGATAAAGCATATCTCTCGTTTCTGTTCTCTTATGTTGTTGTAGATGGGAAACTGAAAACTGTGGTGAGTAAGGTCTGTGTGATAGCCCTTGAAATGAACCCAGTGCCCAGAATGAATCGGCACTGAAAAGAAAGTAGTCTCTTTAATTGTATCCAGTCACTGCAGTCTTACATGAAAGTCACAGACACTTTGTCCCTTTAAGTTTAGCTCCTCGGTGGGTTTGTCGTAGAAAACGTTAACTGTTTTGAAGATCACGGTCAGGATCAGGTCACGGTCAGGTCGTTGTTTTTGTTGTGCAGCATTTGTACAGCTCACATGGGGACTGCTGATGGCTGTGAAGGTTATGGACAACCACAACGGGAAGAGGCAGAAGCTCAAAAGAGCCTACCGTGTCCTAACTGTGTGTCCCAGCCCTGGGAGAGGCAGGGAGGGGAAATTGCTCTTGCCAGGTAGCAGCGAACCTGCTGGCAGGTCCCTGCCAGTCCCTTGGGCTTGGGAGAAGGGCTGGTGCTGGGTGTGGGCAGGTCGTGGCTGTACTGTGAAGCTGTGTTGTGCCTCTGTCTCGGGAGATGTTTGAGATAAGTTTAATGTGAAAGGGGGTGGGATGAGGCACAAGGGGTTTTGTTTTGTTTCCTCTGAAAGCAATCTGTTGTGCTATAGGGCTGCCACAAACTTCTTGTTCCTATTAATGTTTAAATAAGACTTGAGAGAGGAAGCGGTCACAGAGGGACTAACCTGTTGGTCTAAGGTTGTGTGGGAAATCTGGCAGAGCTGGGAATAAAATCAACACCGCTTGATTCTTCGTCTTTATTCCATGGCAATCTCATGTCCTTTGTTTGCTTGACAGCTGGGGACGGTCTCCAGTTGCTTGTGAACGTGATGTGGACTTGCACCTGACATGCTTTTCCGTGCTATAGCAGTGCTGTGGCTGGGGCTGAAAAGCTGCCGCATAAACCGTTTTTTTTCCAGGATGGTACACTCCTTAGCCAAAGCTCTTTTTGTTTGCACATCCCTTAATTGTTACAGGAACATTCTGCTGTCCTTAATCATATCCCTGCAATTTGACCTGCATTTCCTACCAGTATTATCTAGAGCTGTTTAATTTTCTAATTCTTCCAGCCCAGTTTTCCAGATGTGCCTTCTGCATGCAGAAGTCACAACTGCTGTACTCCCCCTCTTTCCTCCTCCTCTCTTCATTTACGGGGCTTAGGAAGCTGCTTGTAATATATTCATATATTCGGCTTCTCTTTTCAGTTACACAGCCTGGTTCACAAGTGATCCCAGCATTGTGGTTTTTAACTTAGGTTTGTTATATCTTAAGGAGAAGCTAGGATAGTGGTAGTGGCTCTTTCCAGCTATGAGACACAAAATTAGAAAATCCAAAACGGGTCTTGGGCTGTCCAACTCTGAGCTTTGCAATTTATTATATATTTTAAAAAATCCAACACCTTTATTGTTAATAGTTAAATATTTGCCATTATCAGCGCATTTTTTTTTAGCATGAATAATTACCTGCTAGTTGCCCCAGAGAACAACTCTAGAGGGTCATAACAGGACTCCAGTGTTCTACTCTGTCTATACAGTGTATGGATAGTGTTGGATGTTTCACAGTGGGATCCACAGCCCTTGAACAACAGTGGGATCATCTGCCCCCACTAGCCTGCAGAAGCCATGGGGGCAGAGGATGGATTTTCTCCCCCTGTCCTGTGGGGTCCCTGTGGACAGGTGGGCTTCACGGAGGGAGTGACACTCAGTTGAATAATAAGGTAGTGGTCCACCTCCTTTTCCATCGTGTAAGTAGGTAGAGAGAGGGTGGAGGCATGCCCAGGTGAGAGTCAGATAACGAAGTAGGAATGTACACCTACACCTGGAGATGTTAAGTGGAGATGTAGCCATGGATTCCTCCATCCTGTCACTGTTTACAATCCCACTAGTGACTGGTAATGCCATGGTCCTCCCTGGGGTGGACATGGAGTTCTGGGAGGAGACAGCAGGCTCCATATACCTTGAAGTTCAGCATCTGAGGGTCTCTTACCATCCCTGGCATATATCCTGCCAACACAACTGATTCCCAAATTATTAGCATTACTGTCATGGTTATATGCTCGTGATCTGTGTTACTGGAGTGTACAGGAGCAGCAGCAGTCTGGGAGGAGCCCCATCCTGCCTCAGGTGTGGTACCAATGGAGCAGCCTTGGACCTGAGGCATCAGCAGTTTGAGGAAAGATGAAGAGATAGCAGATGGACATGTGCTATGGGGATTAGTTGTTGGTTAAACTCTCAGATTTCTGTTACTGAATTACGCCTCCAAAAAGGAGATACAAAGTCATTCCAGTCTTTCTAAGCACCATTTAAATTCTTATCTTTTAAAGACAGGTGATATTTAGGTGCTTAATGCTAAGCACATCTGATAGTTCTTGTGTTTACAACCTGTTCTTACACTGCTATACATTTCTTGAAGACACATTGTTTCCAGAAGGCAACAGAAAAAAACCTTCAGTTTGTGGGAATCCTTTACACAAGGCATTAACTCAATTTGTCAGCTGTCTTGCTGAGAACTTGTAGGCTGTGTAAAGGAACCATAACAAGATTGCCTCAAAATATGAGTGATGGTTTCAACTAGAATATCGTGGCTTTTGCTGTGGAGTGCCACAGTATGCTTGTTTCTTCTATGCCTTTCTTTCCCCAGCTCTAGTATGTAACATAGTTCTCGTGTCTCTGGATGGAGACATGCTCTGCTGTGTTTTTCACCACCTTTAAAAACTTTGCACCAACTTGCTAGATAGTCCTGATAATAAGCGTTACAAGATTTTGAACTCCTAACCTGAATGGGTATGAAGAGTGCTAACAGAAAGAGTAGGTAAAAGTCATAAACGTTGCATAAAAATATGAAAACATGTTTTTCGTAATCTGTCTGGCAATTATTATTTCTAGGATGCTTGTTTATATGTTCAGTCATGTGAGTTTGTGTAGAGGATTAGTGGACCTTGTGGAAAATTTCTGATGGCGCTAGAAAAACAGGCGCTAATGGACTGTCTGTTGGGTTTAGCACTGCTAAATAAATCTTCATCCAGGGCAACTGAGGAGAGAACAAGGGCTCCCTCCAAAACCCAGACCACGAACCAAGTAATTAGACCCTGCAGGTGGTCTGACTGTCATTTGCTTCCTACTCTATGGTAGGTTTGTGAGAAAAAGGAGCAGTTACCTGACCTGGTCTAAATCCAGTATATACCTTAAGCACAACTAAAGCTGCAAGATGAGTGAATTAAGTCTGGAGTGTATGACCTCATGCCAACTAATTATCCGATTGTTTTGCTTGAACGTCTGTTGTTATCTGTGTGGGTAGGGAAATTCAGCCAGGAGATGCAGAGTATGGTTTTGCATGCAAGTGGTGTTGTTTTTGAGAAATGTTCCCCCTCAGCTCAGGCATGGCTATTACATATCCAGTCCAACTGTGCAATACTGTGCTTTGCATTAGGAGGCAATGGGGTGATGGTGCTTTGTAGGACTGAAGAGTCAGTCTTCAGAAAAGGAAGGGTTTGTGCTGCAGTACCCATCGGAGTTTGCAGACATCAGAGCCATGTGTATGGTTTGACAGATCCACGCTTATTTAGTAGATCAGTTATGACTTTAATCTATGCACCACTACCTCTGATCTGTTCCTTTCCTCTGCAAACCTGTTGGTGATGCCCTACCTTTGACCTTCATGCATCCCTTTGCCCGAGGGCTGGGTGGTTAAGAGAATTTGGCAGGGAGGAGAAGCCCAGTGCCTGGCTGTGCAGTACATTACAGGCTGGTTTTGTCTGGGCATTTTAGAGCCTGTGGTTACCCTGTGTGTCGTTAATCCACTGTATAAATACCCAGGAGAGAAGTGGAGGGAGCGGTTCAGCAAGCCAGGCTGTCTCGCTGTTCCCTCAGGGGCAGGTAAATCAGTTTCTTCTCCGTGTAGCTCTGGGCTTTGCATGAAGTAGCCCCTGGCTGCAGCTGAGAGCGTCTCTGCCGCGGCCTGGGCGCGATGCAGAGGCTGCAGTGAGGTGTGAGGAGGGGACGCCCCTGGTCCCTGCACAGGTGTGGGTTGTGCACCACGAGCTTCTGTTGGCTGCAAGTGCATTTCTGTTCCCATGGCCGAGGTGTCACATTGAGTTATTTCGTTGTTGAAAGCAGAGGGTCGGGTAGGGGCTGCATTGGTTGGCTTTGTGCTTTCAGAGGCATCCAGCTGTCCGCAGTGCTGTGCTGGAAAGGGGGTGCACAGCTCAGGCCCAGCTTCCCCCCACTGCCCATTTTGTGCCAGGTGTCAGGAGCTGAGGCCAGGCCACCACCAGCATTGCCCCTTGTGCTGGTGGAGGAGGGCTGTCCCATGGAGTGGTGAGGGGACGCATTGGTGTTTGCTCCATGGTAAGGGCTGTGTGCCCTGCCCGGTGCCATGCTCCTCGGCGGTGGGGCTGGGAGTGTGCAGTAGGGGCCATCCCAGCCCGGCCGTGTGTGCACCTCCTCTGGCAGAGCTCAGGCTGAGGCCCCGCTGCAGGCAGGGAGTGATGCCAGTGAAGGTTGTACTGGTCTTCTCCTTTCTCAGCCTTCCCTGACTCGTCAGAGAACCTAGTGCCATAGAGGGTCGTACAGCATTGCACATCTGCTATTTTCTGCGGCCCACGTTGTCTCTTGAAGCACGCCATGGCTTGCGGGAAGCAGCAGAGGTGGCTTCCAAAGACATCCCCATGAAGGACCTGTATGGTCTTTCATGAGACATTCTCAGAGGACTTTGCTCTCTGCCTTCTTGGGTGCTGAATTTGCTTTCTCCAATCTGAGATCTCCTTTGCAAATCAGAGGTCACCTTGCCTCTCCTTACCCTGCTGTCAGGTCCCTTTCTGTCCCGGGCAAAGGGTTTTCCTAGCCCTCCTGTCTGCAAAGCCACTGCTGGCTGGGACCTATGCTCCTCAGACCTTGGACTTTCGTTCTGCTTGGTTGAGCTGCTGTGTCACAGCTCAGGTTCACACCTGCACTTTGAGGTAGCAGATTTGAAAATTATTTTTTTCTGCCCTTTTCTGGCATTTATTATTTCTAGGATGGTTGTTTATACGTTCAGTCGTGGAAGCATATATGCAGGGTTAGTGGACCTCATGTGGAAAATTTCTGGTGGCACTGGAAAGTGCTCTCTCCAAAACCCAGGCCATAAACAAAGTGATTAGACTCAGCAGGTGGTCTGACCATCCTTTGCTTCCTACTTTGTGGTGGATTTGTCAGGAAGAGAAGCAGTTACTCGACCTGGTCTTAATCCAGTATATACCTTAAGAACAACTAGAGCTGTGAGATGCGTGAATTAAGTCTGGAGTATATAATCTCACCCCAAGTAATTATCTGATTGCTTTGCTTGAGTGTCTGTTGTTATGTGTGTGGGTAGGGCAATTCAGCTCTGAAAGGAGCCACAGAGCGTGTTTTTGAATGCAAGTAGTATTTTCAGTGGCATGACTCCACTACTACATATGGATGTTGTACAGTCTTGTACAACTGTGCTTCACATGAAAGGGACATTAGCTAACAGCACAGTTATTGTAAAATAGGGATTACTTGTAGGACTAAAGAGCTACTCAGAAAGGGGAAGATTTTGCTGCTGCAAGACCACCTCAATATTTGGATATGTTCTTCTGATGTTCAAGTAGGTCCATAGTAGTGAGAATTTATGTACATTTTCTTTATTAACTCCGTTTTGTAGGTTCACTAAGACTTTCACATTAGGGGTGTGCTAACTCAGCAACCCCCTGCTTGACTTGTCTTAACAGGGGCCAGAGAAGCCTGAATGTGCTTCTTTCTCCAAGTACACAGTGTAAGGTGGGTAGTAGTTGGGAATTGTTAATTGAGGCTGCTAATTTTACCCTGCCTTTTTTTTGGAGAACTTTTTAAAAGTTGTGTTATGGCAGGTTCTCTGAAAGAGTAGCTGAGAGGTCATTTAAAGCAGTTTTGGTGACTAGGAGATTGGTACCTCAGTAAAAATAATTTGGTAGCATTGGGATAGAAGCTTGAAGAATATTTTGTATAGGATTTTTTTTGAGGTAAGAGATGACGAATTAGGACTTCAACTATAGAAATAAGTATGGAAAATATATACTGATCCGTTCCTTAAACTGGACACTTATAATCTAAGAGTGTGAGTGGAGCTTCTGAATATGTGAGAGAGAGCAGTTAAAAAAAGATAACTGTTGAGCAAGGCAACTTTAGTTCTTGGCAGCATACTGAGTAAATGACAAAGAATGATTAAAAGTGCTGCCATGTAGAATCAGGCTCATATGTTCTTGAATTTAATTTTTAAATAACTTGGGTCTGTTCCCATTCAAAAGCCAAACCATTTCAGAAACTGGTGCATCTGAAACTAGTTTCAGAAGGTTGTTTAAAGGCTAGTTTCCATCTGCGGTGGTTATTTGCTCTGCGTGCCAAAGGTCTTACAACCCAAAAGGTGTCTGTAGAATTGCACCGTGACATTGAAGCTTAGTATTTTTAAGAAATAACTCCCAAAATATTGACTGCACATCTACAACTATAAATAACAATTTTGCTGCAGAAAAGAAGAGTGCGTTGTACTGACAGATATTGTATTTTGTACTTTTTCTTTTTTTCCAGGTGGTTCACTTACCCATGAAGAATCTTCACTGGTTGTGAATAAAGGGGAGGAATTAAGGCTGAAGTGCAACGAGGATGGACCCGTGACTTGGAATTTCCAGAACTCAGACCCATTGGCAAAAGCGAGGAGTTCCAATGAGAAAGAGTGGTACACCAAAAATGCAACAGTCAGAGACATAGGCAGATATGTATGCAAAAGCAAAGGGAGTATTGTCACCTCTTTTTATGTTTTTGTTAAAGGTAAATATCAATGAAGTCATTATTTTTGCTTCCCTCCTTCCCTTCCCACTCCCAAAATAATAGGACAGTAAATGCTGGAGGAGGGAATGAATTTGAGGTATAGAGGGAGAACACAGTCTGATAGAAAAAAAAATCTTCTTTCCTGTTCAATAGAAACAAAACTCACTCCCAACTTTGCTCGCAATGGCCTTTGTCACCCGAGCAAAGCTCTGAACAAGTTTCTCTTTACATTGCTTTTGTTCTGAGGTGAAATGTACCTGAACTCTCTTTCCAGAATTCAGTCAAGTCACCTGAATCAGTTGTATGAGTCAGTTGTACTGTGAAGAAACAAGTAGTATGTAGAAATGTCTTTTTAATTTGATGCCAGCCATCAGTATGGAGTCATACCAGGTTTGGCCCCAAGCTCTTGATTTACTGAGGCAGTTAGCTGAAGGATTCGGCTTTACGAGGCCATGCTCTCAGGCTTAAGCTGTCAGACAGCAATGATTCCTCTGCCTCAAGCTCCTGATCTACCTTGTGACTGATCAGAAATGTCTCAAATGGGGGAAAATTGCCTCTGCTCTGACGCATTTTCCCAATAATTTATTACCCTTCTTCTTTGCCCAGTGTTTTCTTCTCTTCTTCTGTTGGCTCCTGATCTGTGGCTTCTTCAGCTGCCCTCAAGCTGACAGTTTACCATGCCTGGCATTCCCTTTTCCTTTCCAAGGAAGACAGTTATTTTTCTTCTCCTTCACATAGCTCTAGAGGTCTTTCTTCCCCGTTGATGGAAAAAAGTCCTAGAGAATCCACTTTCTTGGAGACAGCATTTGTCGTTCTCCAAGACAGGCAGATGCCAGCACAGCACAGCCAAGAGTGTTTTCCAGAGGGAAGACACCTGACATAGTGGCCGCGCAATTTAAAAGGTGCTCCTTTAACTGCTCCTGAGCTGTCCAAACAGCCAGGTAGCTACCATGGATGAGTTTTCTTGACCTTTGTTTCTCTGAGACTATGACTAAAGAAAATCTGGCATTTATTTTACCTATATGTGACAAACATTGTTGACTTTATCTACTATGACTGTTTTCCTGAAGGTCATGGTAATTATCTCAGGTGGCTGTGATCACAGAGATGTTTGTGCCTTTCATTACATGAAAGTCTCTTTCACCTCAGGATAGCAGGCAACCCTCCCACTGAGCATGATTACCAAGGCAGCAGAGAAGTTTTGTGGCCCTCATGCAACATGTTGTTAATTTCTTTGCCTTAATTGTGTGAAAAATGTGCAAGCTTCACTTTGTCAAGTTCCTGGCAGTAAAATAAGTATATTTGTGAGGCTGGCCATGCAATAGGCTGTTGCTTAATGGCATCTTCCATCAACTTGAAGATGCTACCATGAGCTCAGCTGCTTGAGGTGTTGCCACAAGCACTCCATGTGCCTTCTGTTTGTAGAGCTGGGAATGAAGAGAGAACAGGGCCAAGAACTTCAGTCCTGCACAGTCCCAAATGGCACATAAAATGGTGGTGGCTGTTTATGTCGATCTAGATTTACTAAAATTTTCTCTGTGACCAAGGATGACACAATGTTGACAGACTGTAGATGCTTACCTCTTTCACCTTTCTGCTTTGGCAGCAAGTGCCTGTGTTGTGTCTGTAGAAGCAGTTCATGTCCCTATCCAAGAAAGTTTAGTGAAGATCAAGCTAGTTTAGACCCCTACATAAGGGAGAAAAATCTCTCATTTTTTCGTCTGAAGTCTTTTCAGAAGCCAGCAATGATAAGCACTACCACATCTTGTCTTAGAAACCTGAGGTATGCCCAGAAAGCAAGTGCTACCCAAGATGTTGCTTGGGTGGAAAGCCGTGAAGGGAAGAACATGACCATGAGCAGCCTTGTTTGTGCCTGGTTTCCTTACAGCAAATCCTTTCATGTCTTCTCACCATGATGTCTCTCTTCCAGAGGGGCAAGGAAGATGGGAGGGCAGCACTGTAGCAATTCTACTTACCCCAACCAAAGCCCTCCCTGCAGTTTCAGCTGTTGGTGAAACAGGTCTTTGTTCCTTTCTTCTGTTTTTGTCTTTTGTTTTGTTTTGTTTTGTTTTGTTTTGTTTTGTTTTGTTTTTCTGGGGAGCCATGCTTTCTATAAAGTGAAGATATCTTGGCTCTGTCCATATTGGAGAAAAAGTGGACTGAGAGGAAACCAATCAGTTAAGTTTCAGTCAGCAGGGACATTTAGATGATCTTTTCTAGCCCATGCTCTTCCAGCTCAGGCATGACAGCTATTCATAGCATTTCTCTGTCTCTGTGTGCAAAAGATCACACTTTGGTTCTGTTCAGACATGCTTTACTTTTTCATTTGTTAGTAGTCTCCATCCTCTAGTTCTAGGCTGATGCTTCAAAGCTTTCAGTTTGGGGGGTCTCCTTGGGCAGCAGTATCAAATGAAGTTAAAACTACACCCTTACTCTAAGCTAGAAACCAACCAGTAACTTCTCTGTTCAGTGATGAACAACCTTCAACTTAGCATTTCCTAATTGCTCATTAAATGTCCCATGCTTCATTTTCAGCCTCGTACTTCTTGTCTTAAAGCAAAAGCACATTGTCCATCACCTGTACCAAATTATCTCAGTCTTCTGTGTTAAGTTGTGGTTTGTTGATCTCTGATCATTTAAGTTGCATGAAGCCAGTTTGCAAAACAGAAAGCAAGCTTTTCCCTCTGTTTCTACATTTCTAATTCGTGATACTCTACAGGGAGGGCAGATGGGAGCTGATATAAGCTTTTCCAAAGTGTTTGTCACTACACCATCCTTTTATTTTTGTGTTTGCTATTAGTTATCAGGTTCTTAGCATGTCAAGGTCATCTGCTATCATGGGCTTCAACTTTGGTTGTAAAAGTGTTTAAAGCACAGGGTGTTCCAAAAAGATGGACCCAATTTCAAAGCAGTATATTGGCAAATTGGGTCTTTTTGAAACACCCTGTACTGTATATTTGTGTGTTGTGGTCAGTTGAGATGAAACACTTTAGAAAAATTACCTTGTCAAAGATTACATGATGATTACATGATGACTCATTCCTGTGCGATCTGCTCTAGGTGTATGTGCTTTAGCAGGTGGGTTGGACTAGATGATCTCCAGAGGTCCCTTCCAACCCTAACCATACTGTGATTCTGTGATTTTTCAATCAGATATGCTGTTTGTATGCCCATTTTTTTCTAAGGAGGCTAAAAATAACCTCTGTTTTCAGGGAAGGGAGAGAGAGAGAGAAGTTGTTTGGTGCTTCCTCTGTTAGCAATGTGTGTTCATTTAGATTATGTATTTTACAGAAGTGAAAACCATAATTTAGGTGCTTTTCAATTTCCATTTGCTCATAAATTTCTTCAAAATCCTCCTGTGGGCATGAAACCTTAGAGCCTTGCCACTAGCTAAAAGCAAATTACTTTTAATGGTCTGTGAAAGTCTGTTTACTATTGTTGGGGGTGGAGGGTGGAGGTTTTGGAGCTAAACAAGGCAAAAAGAAAATCCATTTCCAAATAAAAAAGCAGTAAGATTATTTTTAGTGCATACGATTCTTTAGCACATTTGGTAGTCAATGCTACTGCACATCTCCTGTTGTGCTGCTCGTCTAAGACAGAATTTAATGTCTTTTGGTAAACATGAATTGGATAATACTTGGTTTTACTGGCTGAATGTAAAACTTTCTTTGATGTAAGTGCCCAGTTGCAGAGTGAGGGTCATCAGAAGTTCCCTGTGCAATGTCAGCTTCTTTGACAGGTCTTTGTGTTTCTTCACAGATCCAAATGTGCTCTTCCTTGTTGATTCTCTGATCTATGGAAAAGAAGACAGTGACATCCTGCTAGTGTGCCCGCTAACAGATCCAGATGTTTCAAATTTCACGCTGAAAAAATGTGATGGCAAACCTCTCCCCAAAAATATGATGTTTATTCCCAATCCCCAGAAAGGCATCATTATAAAGAATGTACAGAGGTCGTTTAAGGGCTGCTACCAGTGCTTGGCCAAGCACAATGGAGTTGAGAAAATATCGGAGAACATTTTCCTGAATGTGAGGCCAGGTAACACAGAATTTTCACCTTCTTGTAGAGTACCTGATATTGCCCTATTATCTCCCAGGAGCTGATGGGAAGTGCTGTGAAGCCTTACCTTGTGTCTTGACCTTGTCATGGGCAGCTGGGGGTGGTGGCTCTGGAAGCTTTTTGAAGTCTTCTCACACTCAAAGCCAGATGTGCTTGCATACCAGGGAGTTGCTCTGTGATGCTTGTGACTGCTGCACGTGGTCCAGAGGAAGGTGGTGGACTTGGAAACCTTGTTCTGGGCAAGTTGTGTGAGGGCACAAGTTGATCTTGTAACATTTGGCTTGTGGGTGTAGTGAGCAGATTTGGCCATGATCACTTTTATTTACTGTTCTTGGTGATTTCCAGATTCTAAGAAATGTGGTTTGTGCTGTTAAACTTTGAGGACAAACCAGTGCCCTGAGGTTTGGACAGGTTTGTGCAGGCAAGGTGGAGATCTGAGTGGCTGACTCACAAGTCTGATACCCACAAGTAACAGCAGAGGAACTGACTGGTGACATTGAAGAGGGATTCAGTGGAGAGGAGGAACTTGGGGGAGCAGAGAGCCCTGATTTGTCTCCATCTTCATGAGTACAGATGGTCACAACAGCAACCATGTGCCCTGATCATGATGAGGATTGCATTGTGGCTGAGCTGCCAGATGCACCACTTGGCTCTGCAAACCTGTTGATGATGCCCTACCTTTGACCTTCATACATCCTTTTGCCTGAGGGCTGGGTGTTTAAGTAGGTTTGGGAAGGAGGAAAAGCCCAGTGCCTGGCTGTGCAGTACATTACAGGCTGGTTTTGTCTGGGCATTTTAGAGCCTGTGGTTACCCTGTGTGTCGTTAATCCACTGTATAAATACCCAGGAGAGAAGTGGAGGGAGCGGTTCAGCAAGCCAGGCTGTCTCGCTGTTCCCTCAGGGGCAGGTAAATCAGTTTCTTCTCCGTGTAGCTCTGGGCTTTGCATGAAGTAGCCCCTGGCTGCAGCTGAGAGCGTCTCTGCCGCGGCCTGGGTGCGATGCAGAGGCTGCAGTGAGGTGTGAGGAGGGGACGCCCCTGGTCCCTGCACAGGTGTGGGTTGTGCACCACGAGCTTCTGTTGGCTGCAAGTGCATTTCTGTTCCCATGGCCGAGGTGTCACATTGAGTTATTTCGTTGTTGAAAGCAGAGGGTCGGGTAGGGGCTGCATTGGTTGGCTTTGTGCTTTCAGAGGCATCCAGCTGTCCGCAGTGCTGTGCTGGTTGTGCTGCTGGAGCTGGTGCTGGAAAGTGGGTGCACAGCTCAGGCCCAGCTTCCCCCCACTGCCCGTTTTGTGCCAGGTGTCAGGAGCTGAGGCCAGGCCACCACCAGCATTGCCCCTTGTGCTGGTGGAGGAGGGCTGTCCCGTGGAGTGGTGAGGGGACACACTGGTGTTTGCTCCATGGTAAGGGCTGTGTGCCCTGCCCGGTGGCAGAGCAGCGGGTGGGCAGTGGGGACCATCTCAAGTGTGCAGTTTGCTGTGCCAAATTAAATAAGCCTTTTTCTTAGTGACTTGGGAACTCTGATATAGTGAATTTTATTGAGTACTTAATAAATGAGAAGAGAACAAAAGTACAGGCATCTCTGACATTCTCCTTTGATGACCAAAATCAAGTTGGTTCTTGCTGTCTCTGTTCTGTAACAAGGTTTTTTTTCAACTGTTTGTTCAGTGGTGGCCAAAGAAAGCAGTTGATTGCCATAACTGACATTTCTCTGACACAGGAGAATGCAAGCTGTAGTATTGGGTTCTTTCATTGTTTTATGGGATGGAAGTCTGTACTTGCTCACTGCGGTGGTGACTTCAGATGAGAGGGTGCTGACCTGGCATCTGTCACCAGCGGCCCACAGATGGTGGGCAGCCGTAGGTGGCCAGTGGGACCTGGGCACTCTGCCCACATTCTCCAGCTGGGGGGAAGCCTACAGCAAGTGTAAGCCTCTGCTGAAGGTCATCAGCAGCGAAGCAGCATTGTCATCCTCAGTGTTGTAATTACTGTGCTGTACTGTTCAATCCTTGTCAAGTTCATCAGGTAAAACTCCTGCCTTCTTCTTGGCTGAAGACTTACGTGTGTTGGAGACCCTTGGGTGGGCATTGTTTTTGTAATGACAGCTGTGGTGCTCAGACCCTCAGGCTTGAGATTCTGGTGCAGAAAGACAGAGAGGCATCCATGAAATAGGGAGCTGTGCAGGCATCCTCAGACATCCACCTGCCCTGCTATGATAGCACAGGGAGTGTTCATATCCACCCTTCTCTCCCCCACCCATGAGGGGCTTTATGGCCTTACAGCTTTTTTTTGGTAGTCCGTAGATGTTGCTGGCGGGTGAGAACACAGCACGCCTTCTGCACCAGCTTCCTCCTGTCTCTTGGGTGCTGCTGAATGCCGGGGGGGAATTTTTACGTGAGCCTTTATCTCTGAAGAGGGCAAACATGTTTCTTTGTTCTCTTCTGTAGAACATGAGGAAAACATTATTGTTAAAGTATGAATGGCTGAAAAGCGTGGCGTTTTCCTAAGTTTCGCATAATTTACCTAAGAAAACTACAAAGCCTGTGTCAGAGGCAGGAAGAGAGTCTGGAAGGCCTTATCTGATGTATGTTGTGTTTATGGTTTGAAAACTAATCTTCCTGCATAAAAGCCCTAGTGGGAAGTTCACTGGAGTCTTGTAAATGAGGAAAATTTGAAGAAATTATGAAGAAAATGTAAAAAGAAACTGTAGAGGGAACAGAGGAAGAGCTGAAGATCTTTGCGGAGATAAGAGACACATAATCCTCAAATACACTTGACTGTTTAGAAAAGACACCCTGAAGCAGAACAAGAGTACAGCTAGCCCATGACTGCTTATAACTACCTACTTCTTGGGTGATGAACTTGTCCACGGTCTTGGCTCCAGCCACCTCTGTGAACCATCACTGTGAGCAGAGGTTCTGGTGCTTTCAGAGGCTGAAGTCCTTGAGCTGTACCTGTCCTTCCTAGGCTGTCTGTCAGAGGCTTTTCAGGGACCTGTCAGCTGTAGTAATTTGTAATTAGAAGTTGCAGTTAATGCTAGGCTGCCATTCTTCGGTGGCTGATCCTCACTGTGTTTTCGGTTCCAGAGTGCAACTCTTTAATCACTGTCGTGGAATGAATTATCTCATTGATGGTTCAATATCGTTCAGGTTTCTTTGCGCAAGCTGCTAAGCTGTAACAAATATGATCTACCTTTAAGTGTAATTTGAAGGGAGATTGAAGCAGAAATGTGCTTGTTGTAAAGGAACAACTATGTAATATGTTAAAGAAATTTGAATACCTCTCAAAGGCCAGAAATCTTATTGGAAAATTAATGACTGTTGATTTTTTATTCCCCCCTGGAAGCTCTGAAACTAATGAAAAGTAACCCACTTCTAAATTGTTTTCTAGTTCACAAAACTCTTCCTGTCATCACCTTATCCAAAAGCTATGAGCTTCTCAAAGAAGGGGAAGAATTTGAAGTTACATGTGTAATCACAGATGTGGATAGCAGCGTACAAGCCAGTTGGATTTCTCACAAAAGTGGGGTGAGTTCCTTTAATGGTATCACATATGCCTCAGCACAGTGTACAAACTCTCTGTAGACACTGGCGTTCTTGTCTTGGGGCACCTGATGCTGTAGTATTATCGGTCTGGATTTGTTGTATTTCCAAGGTCCCACATCCCACAGACTGGTGAGGGGGCAGCAACAACTGCCCTGTGCTCATGCAGAGGGCTGTGAGGAAAAGCATCTGCATAGGCTTCTCTTCCCAAACAGAAATTAAAGTTAGGCTTTTCAATGTGAAGTTCAGGTGACCTCTGTTGGGCTGCCTAAATACGGAAGCACTGAGTGCCTACACATCACATTGCAATCAATGGGAGCTGCAAATATCAACACATGGACTGCAAATTACATATTCTAGTCGTTATCATTAACAGTAAAATACCTGCTAATTAGCGTGGGATTGTATGTGACAGGAATAGTAGTAAGCATTCGCAGGAATGATTAATTCATTTAAATTACATGATGTGCCTCACTAACTGGGAAACTTCTGAAAAATGAACCAGTGAACTGGCTTCTGTCTGTAGTGATCAATGAAGTTACTGCCTGGCATCACCAAATTAAATTATTGTCGTGCTGAGTGCTCCAGGAGAGTTGGTTACCGGCAGCACAGCTGTTCTGCAGACGCGGGGCAGAGAGATCCCGTCCTCTGGTCAGCCACCGTGCAGCCAGCTCTGCCTTTGAAATGAGCAGCAGGCTCTGACTTGTTTTTGAGGATGTTTCTCGGTCTTCTGGGTATACCCCGAAATGTAAATGAATTAAAAGCCCTTGTGAAGACCTGTTAGTAACTCCTGCAGTCTACGTTCCCATGCTAATTGGCTGGTCTTTTACTGCTAATGGTAGTGACCAGAATACGTAATTCATTTGTGTATGGAAAAAAAAGGCTTCTGTGATGCTGTGATGTTTGGATAAATTGCATCTCCCTGGGCATATCGTGAACAGGAGGCCCGTTCCCTGGAGCTGGGTATGCCATGCTTAGCTAATCAACCAGCTCTGGCAGAGCTGCTCTCACTAAGTGCTCACTCCTCCAGAAATCCCACCTCGCAGCTCCAAGGGTTGAGAAGGTCTAAATGACACGAAGGTGGCATGGGACATGCAGATGGGGCTTTTGGCCCTGTGCCAAGGCCAACTACAAGTCCTTCATCTGAGAATTTAATTTATTCTATTGTTCCTCCCCTTTTCTTTGTTACAGTGTGAAGAAATCAGGGTCTTCCCTTAAGGTTTTGTGCTTTATCACTTTTCATTTTATGAGTAAAAGCCACAAGGAAAATATTTTAGCCCAAATAATTTTGACCTTTCTGTCCTTTCTGGTAAATAGCATGGGATGCTACCTTTTAAATATTGACTCTCAAATTAAAGTTTGTGCTGAAACAAAATACATGAAATTCATGTTTATATAGATGAAGAATTACATTTTGTCCTGAACAGGTCAAAGCGAAAAAACCAAGCCGAAACAAACCACTTTCCTTATATGACTGAAGTTATCACCACTTTTGAAAATGAGAAGTCTTGTTATAAGCAAGTACATCCATACAAACCAAACTGCTATTTGTGATTATTATAGTTCAGGAGGAACCAAGATGAGTTGAGAAGATTAAATTTATCTAGAACCTCTTGGCACCTCCAAGAATTGAAATAATTCCACTAGACAATCACAAGTCCAGGTCTGCATTTGGATTAATCAGTGTAAATTTATCAGTCTTTCCACACCAAGCATTCTCACAGAAACTAATGTCAACACCTCAAAGCATTTTTTCTTTCTTTAGTTCCAGCGTGTGTACATAGGCATGGAGTCATGATATACTCAATGCTTTGGAAGGAAAATGGAGTTTCCCATTGCCTGTAAGATTAATAAATCTGGATTGCTATGGACCGAGAAGCAGAGTGGGTTCCAGAGCAAGGATGCCATGCAGAGCATGCCGTGAGCGAGTCTCTCTGCAGCGTGTCTGCAATGAAGAGATGCCATGGAATCGGGACATAGAGAGACCCCCATTTAAAACCAAGCTCCAGCATCTTAAATTCTCTCTTGTCATGCGCTGGAAAGCATTGCAACCCTTAGAGAATTCAGTGACTTTTAGGCACCACTTGAGTGGTGAATCACACTTCAGAGTTGTAATGACTCTTTACAATTGTTGCAGCTTCTGAGCATTAGGAAAGACAAGACCCAGTGTTCATTTTGCATCAAGCCCTACAGCTGGAAGTGTTATTAGTGCAAATAAAACCTTCTGTTGGTTCCTTACCTTTGTCAGAATTAGAAATTTAACCCGAGTAAGCTGTGTCTGACTTTGGGCCCAACACATTTTTCTCCATAGGATTGAAATATTTGAAGAAATTAGAGTTTCGGCTTTGTGGCTTGGGCTGGTCTCTCCCATTTGGCACTCCCTCTCTCTCCCTCTTTTTTTCCTTTCCCCTGCCCCCCTGCCACGATATTCTTGTGGAAGAAAAAAAACTAAAGAATGAGGGGAGGGGATAGGACTTAGGAGAGGACATTATCTCCCAAAGACAGCTGATCGCACACTTGTTTTTCATGGAGAGATTCTAGTGACAGGTTTGTCGTGCTGGCTTATTATTCCGGTTTAAAGTTATGAATATTAATATAGCAAAGTTATAATTACTTCTATTTTTAATTTATCTAGGAAAGATGCCGCATACACAGTGTTTTAGATGTTAATTGTTTTTTACCGACAGATTGTTACAAGCAAAAGCAGAAATTTGGGTGATTATGGATACGAAAGGAAATTAACATTGAACATCCGTTCAGTGGGAGTTAATGATTCTGGAGGATTCACATGCCAAGCAGAAAACCCTTTTGGAAAAACCAATGCCACAGTAACCTTGAAAGCACTAGGTAAATAGTCCTTGTAGAAATCTCAACATTTCTAAGAGCAGGAGGTGGAAAATGAGAACACTGGGGAGCCCTCCCTTCCATTTCTCTCCTTTCCCCCAAACCTCAGTGGGTGAAGTTGCTTTATTAAAAGGTTATTGCTGACTGGTACCATATGGGGTGGCTCAGGAAGTGTTGTAATGTGTATGACTACTTTAATTTCTATAAACCTTTGCATGCTATTGAAATGTGATATTAGAAGAACGACCCAGCAGTGTTTCCATCTCTCTGGTTTGTCTTATCCTTCCTGGTTTAATTTTAAATTTAATCCAGTCTTAATGAAGCAAGTAATTTACCTTTGCCTGGTACTATCCCTACACTTAAGTAATTTGGCAGCACAAGCATAAAGCATATCTTTCATACCTGCCTTCCAAGCATGGGAAATTTCACTGACATTACCATATCAAGGTTTTTTACATAGTAGGAGCTTTATATGTCCCTCTATTTAAAACAATGCAGTGAGGAACATTGCAGTGTGTGTAGGCAGCACAAAGTTCACCTCTGTGGCAGATCCACTATCCGTCACTTCCATGGGTTTTGGATCGTGTCTTTTAACAGTGAGCAAACTCCATCCCTCCTCTTGTTTAATAACAGACTCGTTTAGAGTCTGCTATGTATTAACTTGAGTGACACACAGTGCCTTTTGAATTTTAAAGCTGCTGAAACCTGTTTATTTGATCAATTAAAGACATGTCGGTATAATTAATAAGTTCATTCTGAAGAAATCTGTGTGGTTGGCTACAACCATTTTAGTTCTTTACCATTCAAGGGTGTAGTAACTGTGAGGGAAGTGTAGCTACAGATCCTTTTTCGTTTCCAAATCTGTTTTTCGGTTGCACAGATACTGCTGCAACCTTGCTTGTTTGGCTTTCCCCAGTAACTTAAAGAAAACAGAAGTATTTGACCTATGTGGGTCAGATCTTTATGAGAGCAGCAGAGGTTTGAGTGCCCTTAACCTTGTTCTGCCATTCGAGGGGGTAGGGCTCATAAATGATGGGGATGTTTTCCTTGTCTTTTTACAGGAGAGACTAAATTCATATGTAAAAGAGTGAAACAGTGTGAAGTATGAAAGAAAATCTTTTACTCAAGGGGAACAATATAAAAGCTTTTATTGTAAAAGGAGGGAAGTTCTTAACTACAGAAATTCTTAGGACTGCTATGTATGCAAATGTGGCTTTAAAAGCGATTGACTTTGGAAGGTCTGGGGACTAAAATAAAGCACAGCATTATAAAAAGTAGAAAATACAATAACAAGTTTGTATTTAGTAAAATGCAAAGTTTGTGTGTAATAAAAAATACCAGAGAAAAGCTGAAGTCTGTCATTTTCGAGATACTGTTCTTTCCCCACCCTCTCAAATGTGACTTAAAAGAAAAAAATCTCTGTCTCCTGGATGCCTTTCACCATTCATTGTCAAACTGACTATATTTATCTGAGCTGTGCCAGCTCCCAGGGTCCTGGAAAGTAGTGTATGGCATGTACCAGGGAGACCCTGGGATTGTATCAGTTTTTAAATTGCAGTGGCTTTAATATTAGCCACTTTTATTTAATGTTTACAATAAACAATGGGTATTTTTGGTAAATTTCTTGATTACTTTTTAAACAGTTGATTTATCTGATCATAAACAGTTTCTAGAACTGTTTTGGGAATTGATAGCACAATCATAAACTTTTATTTGCAAGCTCTCGAGTCCAATTTTGAATCTCAGTTGCATAGGGGATCCTGTTTTTATACAGAAAATAGAAAAAAAGCCCTGTGAAGGAACTTAAAATCTTCAGTTTCCAGATCTAAAACCTTTTTCACTTTTCTAATGATGGAGAGCATTTTAGAGCATACCTGCCAGCTGTGTATTTAGTTAATCTTTCTTCTCCAAAGCATCTGTTAAGTGCTCTGGCAACTCCATATGCTTTCACCAAGCCCCACAGGCTTGTTTTCCCAAGCTCAGGTGCCCAGCTGGCCACAGCAGTTTGATTACTAGAAAGTGGGAAGAAGCAGGCAACTAAGATTGACTTTTGGTCTGAATTCAAGCTCCCGCAGTAAATTGTAATTGCAATCTGCCTGTCAAACTGGTAATTCCCATATGAATTTGTGTAATAGGACTGAAAAATTTGTCTTTACAAAGTGAATAATCCTGAAGCTGATGAGTTTATTAATGAAATTAAAACCACTGCAGTAAGGATGCTTCTCCACATGATATGTTGGAACTGAATTGCACAATGATAAATGGTATCTGCCAAATAAAAGATTAAGCAGCAGCAGATGAACAGAAATGCCTTAGTTTAAGACAGTTGCTATCCAGGCCTGTGGTCTTAGCACATTTTTCTCTAATTACAGTTTTCAATAGCTTAATTTGTAATGTCATTCTTAATTACACTTCACAAAGAAGCCTTAAATACTCTGTTACATTGTCACAAATGATCAATTTATCTTGCTCGTTTCTTAGCGTTTCCTTTGTACCATACAGTTAGCGACTCTGATTTTTGGAAAAATGTAAATACTTGAGTAGAATCAAACATGGGTTTGCATTTTTCTGGAAGCAAATAGAGGGTATTTATCACCAAAAGATGGAATTATTTCTGCTAAGGCACTCAAGAGTGCTTTAAGTCCTGTGCCTCATTGCTATATATAGCTAGTCATCTTGGTTTGGGCAGATGAGGGTTCAAGTTCTGCTTTGTAGAAGAGGTTTCCTGTTTCACAGTTGGATGTTTGATCACTGATCTTGAAAGTAGTGTAAGTGTGGTTAGAGTACTGACAGTCTTCTAAATGGCCCTGAAATTGTTTTTCTTCTCCTCTTGTGGCCATCAGCTAAAGGATTTGTCCGTTTGTTTGCAACAATGAATACCACAATAGATATAAATGCAGGACAAAATGGAAATTTAACAGTTGAATATGAGGCATATCCAAAACCAAAGGAAGAAGTCTGGATGTACATGAACGAAACATTACAGAACTCATCAGACCATTACGTCAAGTTCAAGACTGTGGGCAATAACAGGTAATATGAATGACTGTAAGTGCTATCGATTTCGCTTTGGAACAGCAAACTAGAGTCTGCTCTGGAAAGATGAAAGTGGAGGTGGCGAGAAAATTGTGATTATAAAAGATCTTGTAGTCTGTGTGGTTTACCACAGTAACTGGTGCAAAGTCTGCTAACCTAGATTTGGAATAGCATTGAGCTAACCACAGCAGCTGAGGACCACAAACTCATGACTCACCTACAAGATCTCGTTCCTGCCCGTCAAGCAAAAATAAGAATTAAAGAATAAAGCATTAAATAAGAAATAAAGTTGTTTGTGTTCATAAACTCCCTCTACCATCACAGCAGAGCCCAATGCTCTGGACAAAAGCTTGTGCTTTTATTTCTGCTGTGCGCTCTTCTCTCCTGAGCCCTTTGTCCTCCAAAAATCCAGCGTAGCGCCCAGCGTGTGGGGTCTGGGTTGTGTATCTGGGTTCCCTCCTCAGTGAGAGCGGGAGCGGGTGGTGGTGCCTGTGCAGGGTCCGAGCTGTCACACAGGCAGACATTTGGGAACTGCAAAACTTTTGGATGCTGCAGTGCAAAGGCGGTCGTAATGCAAGATAAGAGTGTCTGCATGGACAGCGTCTGCAGAAGAAGCTGGCATGCTAATCATTCCCTCCCTAGCTTCCGTGCAACAATTCCCTGTTCACTGCAAGTTACGAGCATCAGTAATACTTAATTTTTTTCTTTACAGTTATACAAGTGAACTTCACCTTACCCGATTAAAAGGAACAGAAGGAGGCATTTACACATTTTTTGTGTCCAACTCTGATGCCAGCTCCTCTGTAACATTTAATGTCTATGTGAAAAGTAAGTAAAGTGAACAGTCTGAAATATTTCATTATCACACTCATTGTATTTTATACAACATAATGTATGCACAAGATGTCACAGTGTGGTTCAGCATATGAGAGGGTTTCTGAAGTGAAGTACGTGCTAGAAAACTATTGAAATGTCAAGATATAAAAGTGCATAGTACTTACACAAACCTACCTACTACCCAGTGTGACCTTACGTTCTAGTGAGTGTATTCCAGAGGTTACTGGAGAACAGCTAGATAGTTTATACAGGCAAAAAAACATGTGTGCACCTGGAAACATGATCTCAAAAATAAGCATGTGTCATAAACCTTTGATAATTTAAGGTGGAGCAGGATATACAGGAATTATAATTTGCATTTTTGGCAACCAAGTTAAGCTATTAAATTTATTTAGTTTGCTTGAGTTGGATGCAGAGTTTGAAAGCTTGTAAAGAGATTTGTTCATTTGTGCCTTTTGGCATCTAAATATTTCTGTATAATAATATAGAGCTCTCTATTGTTTTAAAGAAATGTGCATAGCTTTACAAATGCATGTGCTGTCATCTTTGGGACATGCTTGTTAAAAAAGTGTCGGTGTCAGTTGCAAACAGCATTCTTCAAGACAAAAGCTAAACTTCAAAATGAATCCAGTGAAACCTTCAGGAAACTCTGTCCTTTTAGAGAATTTAATGCTGTCAGCAGACAAATATTGGCAGACACTAAAGGCCAAGATTAAGCAAAATTAAGCCGGGGGGGACTGCAGGCAGGCTGGAAAAACTAAGGCGAGATACACAATGATGCCTTCAAGCCCAGCAGGAGGAACTGTATAGAAAGTGAACGTATGTGCTGCAAATACAGTTCTGTGTTGCTGCTGTGCTTCAGCAGCAATGTGTCCTTCTCTGGGCATAGGCTAATGCAGAGGGCTGTTGACACTTCCACAGATGCACAAAATCCTAGATATTAATTTCTAAATTCTTCTCATTTATCACTGAAGGTCAATATTGGTAGCATCACTATTAGCAGTGCCATATTTTAGGTCTAGAAATATCACTTGGGCTCCTTTCAGAACCCAGCATTTCTTCCTTCATCTGTGGATGTTGTCACTTGTATTTGTACGCCTTTTCCATATGACTGTGGGTTACAGTCACGAGGGGTAATTCTGCTATTTTACAGAAAAGTGGAGCAAATTTTTGAGTCAGAAGTTTAATTTCTGGGAAGCAATGGGAGAAATTGCAGGTTACCCATGGTGCCCTGAGTTCAGATGATGCTGGCTGGTGGTTTCTGACTTGGAGCATCACATGTGTGCTTGGAGCAAGGGGCTGTTCATGGGCCTCCCAGCTCTGCCAGGCTCTGCAGTTTTGTCATCATCAGATGTCAGTTCTTGGTGCAGAGCTTTGTGTTGTTGCTTTTGGGAATCTACTACTTGATAAAAGCTGAAACCCCCTGTGGGTCGTGGTTAGGAAACCAGAATAAGAAGAGCATGGTGAAGCAGTATGGCCAAGCTAGAAAGGGGTGTGGATGGCTTAGTTCTTCAGAATGGCTTGTCTGTTCAACCAGCAGCATTCAAGTCTTCTTCCCTCTTGCTTCAACTATGAGTCTTATAAGTAGTAAGATCCGTCTAGGGATGCAGTGAGGACTTTTAAGCCGTCTCAGAAGAGCCCAGGTTACCATGCACAGCAGCCATGGGTGGACTGCAGACATTGCTGAAGCAGATGGATTTGACACACTTGATTCAAAAAGAGTTTCTTGTGGCACTTTAACTAAGCTCCTGCAAATATATATATTTTTTTCGTTTTGAAAAGAGTTGAAATAAATTGATCCTTCTAGGGGTTTATTTTTAAGAAGAATAACCTCTTTTCAGTGGGTTGTAAAATGTTCATCTTATAGGTATGATACACAAACTGAATGACAACATACCGTATTATTTGACATAGCAGAGTAACTGCCAAAGGAGAGTCATGTATGGGTGGGTCAGATCCTGAAAGAATGGTGCGTGCTGACCTGGCATTGTTGTCAGCAGGGATTTCACATAAATTGCTGAGATGTAGCTCGTGATGTTTACACGTGTGGCTTGAGCGAGTAATCAGCAGAAAGTAATCAAACAGGTAAAACAGGATTCATAATCAGGAGAGTGTCTTCACGTAAACAAAAATCGATGCTGAAGCATTTGCTGAAAGATGTGAAAAACCCTGTGCAGAAATACTTGCCTTGGATTTAAACACATTTAGTAATTGCAAATGCTAATCTGAAACAATACTGAATTGCTTAAAAAAATAATGTAGTCAGTCATAGCAAATGTGACATAAAGTAAGGAAGGAAGGAGCTATGAAATTAAGAGCCAAAAAGAAAATTACAGCTTGACAAGCAGCATACTCAACTGAGTTACAATTAAGAAATTGTAGAAATCTCCAGAGTGGCAAGGTACGGTACATCTAGCAATTAGTGGAGGAATCTTCCAACTGGTGTCTGAATTTAGTGCAGAATAATATCTGGGCTTAATTATAGTCAACAAAATATTACCTATGCAATTGGGGCTCATGCTGCAAAGAGAAAACTGGCCACTGTGTTATAGATGAAGCTCAGTGGTTTTCCTGTCATTGGAGTAGGCAGTGAACAAACAAGAATTCACTGTGCTATTATAAAAAGATACATTCTGATTCAGAAAATGTGGCTCTAGGAGGAAAGCCCTCTCTCTTTGACTGTGATGACAGACAATACCTATTAAGTATTACTTTTTAGACATTTACTTTGTTAATGATGAAGAAAAGGAAATCTGTAATAGAAAGCAATTAAGTGCACGTTATTATACAGAGCATTGAGATGAAATAGGAGTAACCTCCTATTAAATAGGATAAACCATCTTCACTGTGTTCAAAATCAACATAAATGAAAGCTGAAAGAAGTTGATAAATTTAGTGAAATTAGAAGTTTAAGACGCCTAATGACTGACTACGGCAGGCAATATGTATATATGCCAAGCAATGTAATGAAACATTAAATATTTAAAGGGTTCAAGCCAAAACAGTAAGCAAAATCTAGTCATTAAGAGCCTGTCTGATACCAGGGGTGATTAGGCAGTGAAAGTCATAAAATCTGGCACATTAAAAGCTCTTTTAAAGGTGATGCTTGGTGGCAGCTTGGCATCTGTTTGCCAAAGCCAGTCCATCTTTGCTTCAGCATCCCTTGGAGCAACTACGCTGGTGGATGAGGAAGAAGCTCCACTTCTCAGAAAGGGGTGGAGGTGCTGGGCCACACAGCTGGGGTGACAGTCACCTCTGTCCCCTTGAGTCTGGAGCTGTGGGGGGGCTCTTGGCTGCCACAAGTGAAACACATCCTTTAATTTCTTTGAGCCAGGGAGGCTTGGGAGTGCCCCGTGCTGGTGGAGAGAGGCTGTCGCCGCATCAAAGCGCTTCACCAGGGATGTCACAGCCATTCCGGGGCTGCTGCATCCCGTGGCACCAGGCCTGCACCACTCTGCCCGGGTTGCTGGAGGCCTTGACCCTGTGTGGCCTCTCATTTCCCTCTGCCGCTACAGGAGGGGTCCATGTGGACATGCTTGTATTGCACTAGGTTTTTGTAATGAAAAAAGCCTCTCTGACGGGGCATTTTCATTTCCCTCACTCAGAGTGTTAGATGCAGCCCAAATCTGGCACAATATTTTTTGAGAGGCATTAATGTTTATTTTCCTCTTATATTTGACTTTTCATCTCATTTCTTGAATTATACATTGTGTTGTAATGTTGCCTAGAACATAGCACATGCCTAAACAAATTGCTTGCACATGGGTAGTAGATTAGCTATTTAAAATTTCACAATCCAACCATTTTGACAGGAGTTTTGGAAATGTGGATTACGTGTATTCCATGAGCACTGAAATGGATGAATGAGATGCTTTGCGCTCTCAAAAAGTTCCTCACCAAATGAGTAATGCTGAAAATCCGTCTCAACATTTGCAACAATGTTTAGTCCTTGGTGGTTTGCATAAAACACAACATGTGGCTTTAGGAATGAAAGAACATTTGGTTCCTGTAACATGAGTCATGAGGAGATGCTATGTGATTGAGAATATACGTGTGCTTTGTTGCCTCTAATTTAATCAGCAAGTAGAACATTCATTAAATCTTACACCGTACAGTCTTTGACATGGATTTTATGTGAAGTAAATTGGATTTTTCCCACTGTAGTCTATACATTTTCACAACTTTCTAGAGTATTTGAAGTTCATCTTACATTTCTGTAAAGTTGTATTAACTGATAATGGAGTCTTAACTTGTACCTGTCAGGTGAGCAGCTTCGTTGCAATGTAGTTTTTTTTTTCTGTTAACTTTTTGGGGGTGATTTTGCGAAGAAGCTAAGGTAGCTGTGGGAAGTAAGGCCTCTAATTCAAATTTCTTGCTAGTATTTGCCAGAACTGTGTTGGCAGTGCCCTTGGCTGAAGCCGGTGACATTTGACTAATGACTGTAAAGTCCATCCGCTCGCTTTGGTTTCCTGCCATACTCAAATCAGCAGCCCCTGAACTGTGCGCAGGACCAGCTCTGGTGCAGGATGTGGCAGGAGGCATCGTCTGGCCAGACTGCTTTCTAAACTACCAAAGCAATCAAAAATTATTGTTTAGAAAGCTAATATGTTCAGCAAAATGTTGGCTTCCTCTGTGTGCAATGTTTCAGAGAGTTAGGCAGTAGGGCGTTTGGGTAGCGGTATCTTAAAGGGACGTATGTCGTCTGTGGGGACTCTGTCTGCACCGGTTGCCTTGCACTGTAGTTCCTTTTCTGGCTGCGGTGGTAATACACAGGGCAGATGTAAGGGAGATGTGGTTTGACAGATTTAGTACGCTTATAACTGTGAAGAAACTGTCCTTTGTTCAGGCGGGTAAAGCCATGCTGTGCAGGAATGGGACCTGCACTGTTGTTCCAAGCACACACTTCTCTGGGTTGTTTAAGCTCTGGGCTTTGCTGGTTTAGGATCATCAAACCAAATACTCAATGGAGGTAAGGGATTCTTCTGAAATCCAGCCCCAAGCATTCAGTGTAAGAACTGATGTTTTCACAGGTGGTCAGTGCTTGCAGGACACCAAGTCAGAACTGGGCACGCTTGAACATGCAGAGCTCTGTTCACCTCAGTAATTCCACAGACAATGATACACACAAGTTGCCAAAGTGAAGAGCAAATGGCAATGCAAATTCTGTGTTCCCCTGATGTATGACTCTCATTTTTGTTTGTTGCAGCAAAACCGGAGATTCTCACTCTGGATATACTTAGCAATGGTATTCTCCAGTGCGTCGCAGCTGGATTCCCAGCCCCTACCATATACTGGTATTTCTGCCCAGGAACTGAGCAGAGGTGAGTTTAGTAAACCAGAGTCTCCAGAGGTTATTCTAGATGTGACACAACCAATTTATAATGAAAAATAAAGAACATAAAATGACTCGGTAACAGTTAATGTTCAAACATTGCATCACTGTTTTCATCATTTTCAACATTGCATTATTCGCAGTGGTTTAGGGGGAAGGCAGGGGTACATTTCATTATTCCTCTTTGCATTCCATCCTTGATAAGGGAATAACTATCATTTTCTACTGCAGAAAAGTAACAGTCAAACTTTCTCTCTACTGCAGGCTAGCTAAGGTTTCTATCAGTTTGGCCCCAAATGACACACATTCTGTACGCAATTTCCTAGAATGACAGTCACAGAATCACTTGTGAATATGGCTGTTATCTTTTGTTTTATTGTGTAATGCTAAAATTTTTAAAGACATAAAGTAATTAGATTTCTATTCACATGAAGCATATGACAAGTAAACAAGTCCGGAGTTATTATGAATAAAACCTTGTGTCTAGTTACTATGTTTCTAAAAAGATTGTAGAGTTTCACTGTGAAATGAGGGGTGACCTCATTAATGTTTATAAATATGCAAAGGGTGAGTGTCACGAGGATGGAGCCAGGCTCTTCTCGGTGACAACCAATGGTAGGACAAGGGGCAATGGGTACAAACTGGAACACAGGAGGTTCCACTTAACTATGAGAAAAAAACTTTTTCACAGTAAGGGTGACAGAGCACTGGAACAGGCTGCCCAGGGAGGTTGTGGAGTCTCCTTCTCTGGAGACATTCAAAACCCGCCTGGACGCCCTCCTGTGTAACCTCATCTGGGTGTTCCTGCTCCGGCAGGGGGATTGGACTGGATGATCTTTCAAGGTCCATTCTAATCCCTAACATTCTGTGATTCTGTGAAGTGGGCATCTGTGAAATGTGTTTTAAGGTTTTGGTTGACTTCCACCATGGTTGTTCATCTCATACTAGCAAGTCATGAATCTCACCTGTATAATTTGTTTTATGCCTAAAATAATTGTTATTTCCCTATTTTTTTTTAAATAGTCCTTTTTAAAATTTTAACCATGTGTTCATGTAGTAAATATGAGACATATGAAGAAGAGGCAGCATCTTGAGAGAACAGAACTGGCTGTTTTCTGGCTACATATAAGCTTCATGGTGTTGTACATACATCACATAATTTTTTTAAGTTGTAGTAAAACAGTGCTTGGACAAAGTTTCCAAGAGCAGGTTATAGCCCACAACTGCTCAAAGCTAAAGTTGGAGATGCACGTTGAACAGTACAAAGCCCACAGTGAACTTAGAAACCTGTAGGTATCTCTAGCCAAAAGCGAATGCCATGGTGTCCAGTTGGGTCAGGCTTGATGTTTTTCTCCACTTCACTCACTACATACAAGACAATGAGACATCGTGAGTAAGCTAAGTATCGAGGATAAGATCTTCAACTGAATTCCTTTGTAAAGCAGTGTTGTTTAGTTATCTGGTGGTCTGGCAGTGGCTGTCTGCCTCTACAGCAGGACCTGTCATCTGTTCCAGGTAGTGTTTCACAGCACGTAACTGTCAGTATTGTTTCTCCCAGGTGTTTTGATTCACCGACAATATCTCCCATGGATGTCAAAGTCAGTTACGCAAACTCTTCAGTGCCGTCATTTGAACGAATCCTGGTGGAAAGCACCATTAACGCCAGCATGTTCAGGAGCACCGGCACCGTGTGCTGCGAGGCCTCCAGCAATGGGGACAGGAGCTCTGCTTTCTTCAACTTTGCTATTAAAGGTAACAGCTGGAGTGAATGAGACCATAAAACGTCGGTGCCGTTCAGCTCTTCCCTTCACAAGGGGGTTCATATTTTGAGCGTGTTACCTTTGCCATAAGAAAGTTTATGTGACCAAGCGTATGATAACGTATTACACTGCGTGTCCTGCCTGTCAAAGCATCGCTCTAATTTTTCAATGGGTGTTCCAGTATCATCTTTTTTACAGCTCCGGATCTGAAGGACAGTAGTTAGCTGGTTTTCTTCTGTCTCTGCAGCACAGGGGCAAACCATCTACAGCATTACATTGGCTTTCCTTCTCTCTCTCTGTTTCTTTTCCTGTCTTTGTCTGTTTTTACTATTTAGGCCATCTTTTTTTCAAGGAAAAACTGCATTTTTTAATGTTTTTACAGTATCTCATGAAAATGCAGTCCCGAACTTGACTGGAGCCTGAGGGCCCTGCTGTTATAAAAGAAGTAACAACAATATACTGCAAAAGGGCTTATGAGTTTTGTGGCAGTATTTGTGAGGGAAAAAAAGCTCTAGAACATAGATGACTCAAAATGTGTTTGTAAATCTGTGCTCTTCTTTGCAAAATGTTCTGCTGCTTCTTTTTTTCCTGTGTTACACCCAGCTATAACATATAAACAAAAAGGCAAGATTTGGGGCAGATGGGTTTTACTGGAATATTTCTTCACTACTTGGCGCAATCTCTACTTGTAAAGGCTGTGCTGTAGAGATCATACTGGAGTTGGGGGGTGGAAAAGAGAAGAAATTAGGACTTCAGAAAAAAGCTTCTTTCTTTAACGTAACTTGACTGAGAATTATCTCTAATTCATTCAGTCAGTTCAAATTATCTTAAAATAAATGCAACCCCTGTGCATTAATTCTTCTTGGTGTCACACCTCCTGAATTGATGAAGCCGAGACTCCCGAGGCAACAAACTGGATGGTTTCTGTACCAAGTCTGTCCCCCACAGCTCGCTTGGAATCACCCCTTCTGATGTACCTGAAGCACATCTGGGAAAATCAAAACTCCAAACCATGTTTGACAAGGAAGAACGAAGAAAAGATTTTCACCTGAATCGTTTTAATACAGTCTTTCTTGTTCAATATTTAAGCAGATTTTTTTCTGTTTCTTTCCAGAACAAATCCGTACCCATACCCTTTTCACCCCTTTACTGATCGCGTTTGGAGTCGCTGCAGGACTGATGTGCATCATAGTCATGATCCTGGTGTACATATATTTGCAGGTAAAATCAGAAGCCCCTCTGCCTGAGTTATGGAAGTGTGTGAGCTGCCTGTGGAGGTTTTGGTAGTGACAGCCGTTCTCTTTGCCTTCCAGAAACCCAAATACGAAGTTCAGTGGAAAGTTGTTGAAGAAATAAATGGAAACAACTATGTTTACATAGACCCAACGCAACTTCCTTATGATCACAAATGGGAATTTCCTAGAAACCGGTTGAGTTTTGGTTAGTTTAGATTTATTTAACTTAATCTGCAAGGTGAAACCTTCAGGTCTCATGTGAGACTTTGCTCGAACGCAGCAAGATTTTGTCAAAAAGACGTGTGATAATGCAAATAGTGGTAATTGCTGATACGTACCTTGGGACAAAAAGCAAGCTGGTGTATCTACAATAGCTTCCTTGATATCATAAAGTAAACTGTTGAATCCTTCAGGAAGAAGTACTCCAAGTCATTACAGAATACTTTGTTTTGCTTTATTAGGTAAAACCCTTGGTGCTGGAGCTTTTGGAAAAGTTGTTGAAGCCACTGCATATGGCCTGTTTAAATCTGATGCTGCTATGACAGTAGCAGTAAAGATGTTGAAACGTAAGTTGCTGTAATATACCGTACAATTTTTTCTCACTTCCTTCTGGTCGATGTGTTACATACTGAACATCGTGCTTTGCCTTGCAGCAAGTGCCCATTTAACAGAAAGAGAAGCCTTGATGTCAGAGCTTAAAGTGCTGAGTTACCTTGGAAACCACATTAATATCGTGAATCTACTTGGAGCTTGCACTATTGGAGGTGGGGTTATCAACAGATTATTGATTATTTGTGCTCCTTTTTAGTGCCAGAAGGAGGAACCTTGTGAAGAAAAATCCAGTGCTGCTGAGCGTAGAAATGTTAAAGACGCTTCTTGCTTAGGCAGGTTGCAGATCATCATGACTATCACTGGTGAATTACTGAATCTAGATTTTAGGCTCATCCTAATAGTAGTTATGAGACCACTGCAACTGCAGCTAAAAAGGAAAGTTGGTGTTATTCTCTTTCACGTGAGCCATTGTGCACTTTCTTGTTGAGACATGACAAAATGTACGGTGTAAGTTTTTTCCTCAATCACACTTGTTCACAAATGAGAAAAAATATGTGAACTGGTTCCTGTTGGTATCCAAGATGAAGTCAACAAGCCTGTCTTGTATAGTCTCCCAGCCTTCTGTTTAAGCTGTAAATGTATCTGTTAAGGCACCACTGAAGTTACAAATGTTAAGCAGCAGAAAGTTGAGAAAAAGAATTTGCCAAATAAACTATTGCACAACCCAAACGTTTCACATTTAATATTAACTTAGTAAGTTTGTTTTCATATGTAGTAAAAGTTACAAAACAGCTGAATTGTCAATACAGAGTGATACAGTCCTGTATTTGTAATTTATGTGCATTTTAACAAATATTTGCTTTTTGAATTTTCGCTTCATTTCTCAGAAAAAGGGAGCTTGTAAAAATTCATAGTTTTAGATGGAGGCAATAAATTTCTCACTTTCACATTTAATGATTTAAAAATAGGATGAAACATTTTTGTTTAAGCAGTCAACGAAGTAGACTCACTGGCCTGAGTGCGTATCTGTCTCAGCTGAAAAAATGTGGTGTCTGTAAGAAAATTCCGCCACAAACATTGCTTTTGCTATTATGAAAGCTAGAATTTTTAACCGCAAAAAAATGAAATAAACTAGTGAGTGAGGTTAGGGAACGGTGGTACAGAATAACCTTACAGATGAAATAATGTGCAGCGCAATTACATATTCAAGGGCTGTAGCTGGAGTCATTCACTCAGAAAACATATATTTGATCTGTAAACATCCATGCTGGAGATGACTTGATTCTCCTTTCCGATTTCATTTTAATATTCGGAGACCTTGTGCAATGTGGTTTTCTATCGCAGCAGGCTGTTCTGTTTGAATGATTTTTCCTATTATACTGCAGAATATAACACTACATCATTTCCAAAACATTACTGAAGGAGTGTGAAGCTCTACTGTAAACAGAAGTGAATCAAAAGGATTAATGTTTGAAGCTTGAATTACTCTAACATTTGGAACAAATAACTTCCTTCAGGAAGTGAGCAAAATCAAACAGATGTGTCTGGCCAGAAACATTATCACAAGAAGAAAGAGAAAAAGACTTATTTGTTTAATTTTCGTACAGTGCAATGCTATTGAGGTGGGGTGGGCTGCAAATTAATTGGGAGCAACACAGCTTTAGCTGGACAATAGCTGCTGATCTGTGAAAGAAAAGATGCTGGGATACTTTTCTATAACTTTTCAAGTCTAGACAGTGCTAGGCAGTGTTATTTTTAATAGTCCAGCCTGTGTGCTTGGCTGAATGCTGTCTTTATGGTAAGGTTTTCTCCTGTGAAAACAATACTCACTGGCTTTCTAAACCTCATGTACATCTACAGGTCCCACTCTGGTCATTACAGAATATTGCTGCTATGGTGACCTTTTAAATTTTCTGAGACGGAAACGAGATTCGTTTATTTGTCCAAAACATGAAGAACACGCAGAAACAGCAGTTTATGAGAACCTTGTGCATCAGGCAGAGCATGCGGCGTAAGTATGACCTGCTGAATTGTATTTGTGGTTTTAGAAGATTGGGAAGCAGGAGATATGGAAGTTTATTAGGGATAAGAAATGTGAAGAATCCTTTCATGCAGCAGGCTTTGAAGGTTCTTTGCTGTGAAAGGAAACAATTTAATTAAATAGACGATTTGTACAGTGAGTGGTTTATTCTAACAGAGAGCAATTGATTGTATACACTCACTGTTTTGTTTCTTTATCGAATTTCCTGTAGTTATTTCATGCAACTCCTTGGCTCTAGTCTATGTACGTATTTGTGTTTATCGTTCCTGTTAAGCATTGGCAGTGCTCATTGAGCCGCTTGAATGACAATTCCCCCAGTGTTGGAGTGTTAATACTCTGAGCTCTCCTAAGTTGCTGCCTTCAGAAATGACTTCTTGCTGCAGACCAGCACCTTACAGTATCAGAGGCAAGCTGCCACCGATAGTTTGCTAGATTTTGTGATGACACGACTCATATCACGACTTTGAGATTGCTCTTGTACTTTTTTTTTGAGTTTCTTCATCTGTATATTTTTAACCGCTCTGTTTTAGATACAAGCCCAGAGCTCTTTCCAAGTACATTTCCAAGCAGATGTCCTGCTCACTCCTTCCTTTTGCAAAGTGAGGGAAACATAACTTAACCAAAACCTAGGGGCTGTAACAATACCTGCCCATTTTTATTTTTAGTCTGCTTATTGCCCCAGGGGGCCCATTACTTTGTGTTGGCAAACACCAAAGAGCGAAGCAGACCCTTAGGAGGTGGTAAAGTCCTTTGTCCCAGCAAGACATAGTACTGGTGAAGCTGTTTGGCAATATATGAATATCTGGTGGTGCCCAGGGAGGTTGAGACCACCAAGGTGATGAGCACTAATCTGTGATTCGCCATTGGAGGTGTGTCCTCTTTTCAGTGCAGGAATCTCGCTGCTGGAGCACACTTTGTAAATGGAGGTATTAACAGTGGTGTATTTACCAAATTCTCATATTAGTATTTACTGTAAGGTTGCAGCTGCTAAATGCGTCAGATGTCTTTGTGGTGGTGACTGAAGCTATTGGTGATCTCATTGCTACTTTCCGTGTTAGCTCTGTGGCTGCATTTATTGTTCATAAACTAAACAGATATTTCAGGCTAAGGAAGGGCTGTGTGTATGAGTTCTAATGGCAATGAAGTGAAAAACACCGAAGTACATCCACTATTCCTAAAGGTGCCTGACTGTATATTTATAAACCATATAGTATGAAAATCTGTACATTTGAATTATATATAGCAATAAGAAAACTTTAAAAACTTAGCAGATGGCTGTCCCAAGCCTTGGCTGATTCTTTGAAATACGTACAAATCCCCTTTAGAACTTGGGAATCTCTGAATTTAACATTTTTTTACCATTTGTCTTCTGCATTTCATTTGTCACTTGAGTTGCTGAAATATTGTGGTAGAAGTTGGCCTAAGCAGAAGGAGGAAGCACTAGCAGATCCTGTGAAACATCTGGATGTTAATTTATAGAGAGTGAAGTCTGTATAAACAGTATACATATAAAAGTTTTGCTTGCTCACCTGAGCAAACTCCAAACTTTGCGATATATCACTAGCTGTACTGACAAGCTTCTCTTTCTGTACAGGCCTTTCCTCATCTTTTTTACACACCTATAAGTTTCCAATCTACTGATAATTTGTAAAGCATTACATTCAGAAGGTTTGCATAGCTTGGTCTCTTTCTTTGGATGGCTTTTGAGACCTTTTTCACTAAACTATGTTTTGTTCCATCTGCTGTCTCTACAGTGATGTTGCCAATGAGTACATGGACATGAAACCAGGAGTGTCATACGCGGTCCCACCAAAAGCTGATAAGAAACGACCAGCAAAATCTGGTGAGTGCAATGACAAGGAATTCTGTTTGCTGATGGAAGTGCAGAGAGAGGGGCTTCCTGGATATTCTCAGTTTTCTCATACTTTTTTCTCATGGATGGGGACAATTAAAACTCATTAGTTGATATGAGAAGGCTTGACAAAGAACAGTATGTGAAATTAAGGTGTCTTGTATTTCTCCACACTTAAGTGGAGTATCAGGATTAATTTTTGCTTTTTGGCAATGGGCTGTTTATGTGACTCCAGTCTGGTACTTATTCAGATCACTGTTCTGCTTAGCATTAAGACAACTCTGTTTCTAAATGCATACACTTTCTCCACTTTAAAACTGTTGTTTATATTGCATAGGATCCTACACTGATCAGGATGTTACCCTTTCTATGTTGGAAGATGATGAACTTGCTCTAGATGTTGAAGATCTACTAAGCTTTTCTTACCAGGTAGCAAAGGGCATGAGCTTCCTTGCCTCCAAAAATGTAAGTTAAGAATTTTTCAGAGCTGGAAAGAATCAGATTTCTGATTTCCTTTAGCATCACTTTCAGTGTTTTAATATGATCCACATGTTTAAATGTTGAATATTTTTGTGTTCTTTTCAACAAGCACTGCAAATTCGTGCTCCTTCTTGTACCTGAAGCATTGGCTAGTGGTAGAGTTCTGTACCGTGCTCATTGGCCAAAAGTGGTGTTGTACATCCCATAAAACAGAATATAGGGTGTACAGTAGTCAAGGTGAAGCAGTGCTGTTGCCTGTCTACAGTTCAACATGGTAGAATCAGTGGCCTTGCTCATGAACAGGAACTAGTCACAGAAACATCAAGAGAAGAGACAGAGGAGAGGAACTGCAGCAAAGTATGTTTGTGGCACCCTGAGGCTCCACTGATGAATGATGTTGTGTGTTGGGAGATGGCAGGTACAGCTGCTTCTCTTGGGTGGTGCCTCTTACAGGTTTGATCTTCAGCCCTTCTTTTGTTTCTTGGAGCATCCAAGTAGTTTCATGAGAGCTCCTAATGACTTTGAAGGCACTGAAATCCATAGGAACCGTGAGGAGTTATTTCTTCAGGCTTCTCTGGCATATAGGAATTAAGTGGAATTCATTAAAGGACCAGAAACCGAACATGTGGACACCTACAAACACAACTAAATCTGGAGAGTTTAACATTTATTCTCTGTGGTACTGCTGGAGAGTTTACAAACTGAAGAACAGTATGAAGACAGCTGAAAAGCTATCTATTTGCATGAGTTTTAAACAACGCTGCACTTGCTATTCCTCTCATACAGAATATTGCCTTAGACAGGGGAGCTATCACATTGTGTGCTTTATTATCATTATAGCTTAATGTACAGGATATATCCTGTTTTTTCTGAAAAGATAAAATCAGCCTAGAGACCCACAAATGATATTTGTTGGCTACCTCGAGCATAACAGATAGTTCTTTGGGTTTCACAGGAGAGGTATTGCATAACGGAAAGGGATGTATATGGAATAGGAGACTTAAGCACAGCATAATTACGATCTTTCAATGGATGTTCTTACATTTTTATTGGAAAAATGTGATTTAACATGTAAATATTGTAACTAACATAGACACAGGATAGTACAGGTGCACCTTGGATAAAACCCAAAACCAAACTTATACAATTTAAGGAAAATAAGGTAATCCTGAGATCCTATATTAGTAGTGGGAAATGTGGCTCTAATTCTGCTCCAGAGGAAGTCCACCGTAATATTTGCCCTTGCACTTGTTTTTTTTTACCCTGCTGTTCCTCCTTCCAAACCCTTTAGTTTATTTTCCGTCTGTCAACTTCAAAATAAGCCTGACAGGCAAACACATTATATTACAGATTTTAATGATTTTCACCAGACTCTTGCATCCTTCGCTACTCAGGACATCCAGTGCTTTGCACACATATTCTTTATTTCTTCTTTTTTTCCTGTAGAACAGCACCAGGATTCTCTATGCATCATTCCCGGTGACTGTTTTCTTTATATTCTTTCCATTGATACAAACAGACACCGTGGCATTGAGTAGCAAAGGCAGTTGTGAATGTAACACCCTCTCACCATGATGTCGGGAAGCAACGTTCAATATCGCTTTGGCGAGTGCAAAATTGGTGGCTTTATCACAGAATTAAGTTGCACTACACTAACACATAACTGTGCTTGGTCCTCTTTGGTCATAGTGTACATACACGCTCTTAACTGTAGTTAGTGAATGCAGAGTAGTGTGGGCTGATGGATAAGATGCTTCTCCACACAGACCAGCAGTGCAGAAGACTCAGCCGCTCTTCTGCAGCTTCTGTGTCAAGGCTCAGAGGCATAAAAGTGCCTCTGTGCAGGAGTTGGGATAGGAGCCTCTGCTGGGGGGATAGTTCCCTTATTAAGCATGTGGTGCCTTAATCACAAGACAGGGCTTCCTCCAGTGGACAAAGTCTTTGATTCACTGCGAACTGTATTGCTTCTGAAGGAGCAAGGCAAAGGCATGCTGGATGCTTGGCCGTTCCTTTACTGCTTCAGTGCAGTTACGCTCTCAGCTTTACATGGGCAAACTGAAGAATATGTTGGATTGGGAGGTGAAGGAGAGTCCCCTGAGACAGTAATTGTCGTTAAAAATAGTTCCTGGTGTAAGCATGCAAAATGGACGGAGATTAAGTTGCTTATGCAACCTGCAGTTATTTTCTGAATTTAGTTTGCATAACTTTTGATATTTTAAGTCCTTTTTTGTAGGAAATTCCTAAAGTTTTGTATATCAAGGAAAAACAGAAAAATTGAACCACCTTCAGATATTTTTAGGCAGCTGTGGCCTGCATACTGCATACTATCAGAAAAGCAGGAGCTTAACACTCTCCTTTCCAGATGGAAAAAAACATTATTTTGTTAGAAAACTACCTCTGTTCTATAACAAAGGCACATGGGCTCAACAGTTGCATGCAAAGCAATGCGACTGCTGGGAAACTCAGGCACCCATCTGTAGCTGCAGTTGCAAGCACATGCACACTTCTCTACTGGAAGCTGGGATATAAGCTGGCTGGGTCACTGAACATGTGACGACTGTTCATTGAAAGATACTGGCTTGTGAAAATTCCCAGTGTTTTCAAATCCTTATGTCTGCTTATAAAGCTCTTCTAAGTACTTAATAACTCAGGTCTTCCAGAGGAGTATTTCTGAAATGGGATTCAGTTTCCGGACCTGCGTGCTTTGAAGTTTTACCATATTTTTCCCTATTTTCAGCTTTTCAGCACTTTTTCCTTAACTACAATAGTTATTTAATAGAAGACTGGGATTATTTTAGAAACAAACCACATTTCCCCCTTATTTTTCTTGTGTTAGGAAACAAGCCAGTGATTTTTTTGATAAAAAGAGAAAAAGTACATTGAACTTTAGCTTCAAACATGAAACACTAGAAAATTCAACGTGACTGCAAGTGGTCTTTTATAAAATAAATGCCAAGACAACCTTAACCATGTGGATCAATGTCATGAGAGTAGAGATACTACACCAGAATGTTTAATCATCTGAGTAAGCTCATTAACACACGACTTCATTATGACTTTCAGCTTGCCATAAAATGCATAATGCACTAAGTTACATAGCTAAGTAAACATGTAACCAAGCAACAACCTGTTCAGGATATTATAAAATAGCTTTACTTGTTTGTTTGTTTGTTATTTAGTGCATTCATAGGGATCTGGCTGCAAGAAATATTCTTCTAACTCATGGTCGAATAACAAAAATCTGTGACTTTGGCCTGGCAAGAGATATAAGGAATGACTCAAATTATGTGGTCAAAGGAAACGTAAGTATATATGATACTTTATCCACCTGTTTTGAGTTACAGGAGTTCCTGTTGTCTTGACTTGCAAAGTAAAGTCTTTCTTAAGTGGAAATCTAGATTTCCCAGTTCTGATATAATACATATCCATACTGGTCAGGAATGTTAGGAGAGGCAGTTCCTGACATAGATGCGTGTGCTGACAGAACCCTTGGTATATACATGTTGTTATACTGGAAAAAAAGTGCTGGTGTCTACATGTATGTTGTACTCAAGGAGATTTTTTTTTTGCTGTACCAATATAACGCCCAGTCTTTCTGTTCTGTCTGAATATACTAAAAGCTACAGCTCTGTGAGTAATTGCAAGCTTTGCCATGGGAATATTCTGGTAGCCTGATCCTGAATATAGTTATTTGGAAACATTTTCTCTGGGCATTGCTATATTTGTCCATTACTGACACAGTTTATTTTTAAAATATCTAAATAATCAGGGGTTTGCATCTCGTTCTTTGCTATAAAGCATCACTCAGACAAAAGAAAGTGAATTCTGAAGTGTGAATTTATTGATTATGGCATAGTGGGAGCCAAAAAAGCCTTGGTTTTATCTGATGCCGTGTACAGATTTTAACTTCGTATGTGTAACATACAACTTTAACTTGCATCTGTAATTAAAACCCTGTAACAAGGCTGGAACAAGACACTATATTTTGATGAGAAAGTTTAAAACCTCCCATGTGGACGAGTACACTGGTGTGTACTAGGCCTCTCCAGAGGTACAAAAACACTTCAAAGTGATACAGATTACCTTGGCAGTACTCAAAGTGCCCTTGAAAGTGCTAGTGCAGTAAAAGAAGCCCTACTACAAAAGAAAATCAAGTCTGTCTGTGATTAAGTTTGAGAGATGTGTTATGAAGTGTAGGTATTTTGCTTCTTAAACCTATTTGCAGTGCCTGGATTAATGTTGTAAGTCTGCATCAGATACATGCAGCCATCCACTGCCTTCTGAGTACACAGGTTTTCACTGGTAGCGTTTTTCAAAGGAGAGAAGATCCAGGTTGGCCAAGGCAGCCCTCCTCCCCAGCCCCACTGGGTGCTCCAGCGGCTGGTCATTAGTGAGGGACATGACAACACACAAAATGAAGGTTGCCCATCCAGGCAATCCAACACCTGAGCATCTCTCACCACAGTGGTTTGCCATGCTTGGTTAACCTGTCGGTCCATGGCACTTCAGGTATCTGAGATCTCTCTGCTGCTTTGCTGTCACACAGTGGTCCCTGGTGTCCCAGATACCTACAGCATCCCTATTTTAGGCTACAGGAGAGATGGGTTTATTTGTTGTCTTCAAAATCAATGTTGGTACCAGCCACTGAGTGCCTAGAAGTTGAGGTTAGGGAACAACAGGAGCAGAAATGATTCAGGAATGGCTGTCCTGGCAAAATATTGAGTGGTGTTTAGTGTAAGAAAGCTGCTTTCAGGGTCAGGTCAGGAGCTGCTTGGTCAGTCAAGGCTCCTGGGAGTGGAAGTGAAGGTCAGCATCGGAGGAGGGAAGTTTTACATGTCTAGGCTACCCTTTAAGTTTCCTGAGTTGCCTGAGAACGGGATTTTATGTAGCCTGGAAGGGTCAGAGGAGGATAGGCTGCAGCTGCCTGGGGAGAGAGGAAGCAGTGGCTGCAGGAGGCGTCTGGTTGCATCTGGCCTGATCTTAAAGGAGATGAGGAGCGCTGGGGCATCGCTGGCTGTAGACACTGCTGGGAGGCAGCGCTGCTGACCGCAGCTGGGGGCTCAGCCAAGAAGAGAGTTTGCTGTCTGTGGTGTTCAGGAAATAAACAACTCGGGTTGTCTCTCTGGTGAGCCAGCCCGTGGCAAATGCTGCCTTTCCTCCCCCTCATTTAAATCTTTTCCTTTCCATTTACCTCCTTTTCTGTTTTTCCTCCTTTCCTTACAAGACATCAAGGCTTTTCTTGGTTGAAATATATCTTTGGACCCGTCATTGCAAGACCACTTAAGAGGAATAGGTCTGGTTTCTCCCACAGCAGGACAAATGCAAAGGACAGAAGCCTGACCAGCTCCTATAGTCAGACAAGGAAAGGGCAAAGCAGGGAGAGGAAGGTGGAAGCAAATCCGAAGGCTTTCTGTTAGTTAGCATGCTGCAAACTTATGAAAAAATGTCAATATATATTTCTTTTGTGTAAATTTTTTTTTTTTTTTTTCCTGGTACACTGAGGGGCTAAAGCAGATGTCTTAACTGGTGATTAAAGCCTTAAAGCATCTTGACTATGTGAATCACATCTGTGTTCCTATGGTAGCCAGTCCATGGAATAAGACTTGCATGTTTGCATGAGAAACCATGCCATGGTCATATATATTATTTTGCTCTGGATTCTTGCAATCCCTTATAAGTAACACAGAAGGAATCACACAGTATACAGAAAATAAGAGTGCAAGGAACTGCACGAGTTTGGTAGACCCACTAAAAGATAGATCAATATCCACACAGCACTTGAAGACTCTAAAATGCTGAGATTTCCATTTTTTGGTTGGATACTTCTATTTCTTGATATAACAAGTATTTGAAGCATGTAAGAAGTAGAAAAGGTTTATTTTATCTTGTAAATTTTATCTTGTAAATTTTGTGCGCCATATATCCGTTGTCCTAATTTATTCCCTTTTCCCTGGAAAGGCTCGTCTTCCTGTGAAGTGGATGGCACCTGAAAGTATTTTCAATTGTGTCTACACCTTTGAGAGTGATGTCTGGTCTTACGGGATATTGCTTTGGGAGCTTTTTTCTTTAGGTAAGTTCCTTCAAGACTTCAGATGACTTCTGTTTCATCTTGGTTTTACTGCAGATGCAGAAATCACATTGTTCCTGTGCTCTCTCAACAGGAAGCAGTCCATATCCAGGGATGCCTGTGGACTCCAAGTTCTATAAAATGATCAAGGAGGGATACAGGATGTTCAGCCCTGAGTGTGCACCGCCTGAAATGTAAGCAAGCACCCAGCACCTCTAATCACCAAACATCAGCAATGATGCAAAGGAAGAGAAGCTTCCATTATTGTGTTAAGGCTCGTTGCACTGCTTTTTTTTTTTTTTTTAAGTTCTTTTCACTTTTTAAGTAATTCATGTTAATCTAACTAGCAGAATACATGCCTGTGTTGTTACAAGCAATGAAATGCACTCATGCCGTGTGCCATCTGATTACTTTGTCATGACATCTGCTCTGTGTCAGTAAATTATTGACAGGTCACAGAATGTAATTAAACATTTTTAATTCAGGTCAAGCAGTCAGTGAGATCTATCACCAGACTCTACAGCACCTGCATTTGTGCTGTACTTCCTGACAGCAGGAGGACTGGTTACTGATCTTCTTTATGAGCCATCCCTAATTCCCTGTTTTGTAAATGGATCAACACTTAGCAAGCTGTCAAGGAAAACTGCCCCCAGAGACTACCATTAGTATTGAGTCCTTTGTTGTCACAAGCACAACTGTTACCAGCACTATTTCTGTTCTTAAAAGTCATTTAAAGAAGGTAAACTGCGAGACTGGGTCACACTTTTCTGTGAAATAATAACGGAGGTGAGATGAGAACTCTCAGGATTTCCCCTTCAGCAGTACTTAATTTCAGTATCTTTGCAGGTATGACATAATGAAGAGTTGCTGGGATGCTGATCCTTTACAGAGACCCACATTTAAACAAATCGTACAGCTGATAGAGCAACAGCTTTCTGATAATGCCCCCCGGGTAAGTTATGGATCATCATATTTTTGGAGTCAAAGCAGTTTCAAGCAAGACGTTAGACTAGAGCTATGTGGAGCAAAGAGCCTGGGAGCTTCATTAATTTTCCATTATTAATTACGTAGCTTTGCACTGTAAGTTTGGGTGGTAGGAATGATGCCTGGGCTACCGGCTTCTGCTTTGTTGTGCCATTAGACAGTAACTGTCTAGGCCCATGCCTGAAACAGGTACCATCTGGAGAAGACTCTGGATGGTTGATGTTTCTCATTCAAAATAGACCTGATGCAACAATTCTGGTGTTATAAAATGCAGTGGTACAGCATAAATTCATCTTATCTTTATGAAAAATTCTATTCCAATGGGATAAAGCTGAGAAGTGAAGTATATATAGCTTTTATCAGAAGAGCTTTCTGGATGAAGGGGTTGAGCTTTCAGTGCCCTTCTGCCTCTTCTCACTTGCTTCCTCTCGCTCTATTTATATAACTTTGGAGGTATGTCATGGCAAACTATATTCACTGCTCTTTTGACCAAAGCTTTTTCTCAAGGACTAACTAGACAAAACAGTCCAAAGAAAAAGTGGAGGCACATCAGAGACTTGGATTTTCTCCTGCAATAACATAGTGTGTTATTGGGGTTTAAAAAAGTTTAAAACCTGGTTTAAAAATAAAGCTTCCTTTTACCTTCTAGATGCCTTGTTTGGGCACTGAGTAGATGGCTTCCTGGCGGTTTGAGAAAAGAGCAAACTAAAAGCTGCTGGCATTTGATTGCATCCTGTAGTGTATTTTGGCAGGTGCAGGCATTACTAAAAGAAAAGCAAGAATGCAAAGGAAATATTAGTGAGGTTTCTGGGGTAGTTTGTTAATAATCTGAGCTGTGTTTTTTCAAGCTCAGTTGAAATTTGGTGTGCAGTTGGAAGCTGCTGTGTTCTTAATAACTGAGTTTGAGATCCTTGACTCTTTTTTTAAAAGAGGAGTTAAGCCCAAGACCCTTTGAAACTGTCTTTAGATTTGCAAAGAAACACCTGAGTTGGTCTTTGCCTTGCTGCTGTGTAGGACTCAGTGGGAAAAGGCTGGGAAAGGAGGGCTCTCCGACTAGGTATGCAGGGAGCGGTCTGCACAGCTTTGATGCCGGTCTTTGGCTTCTGCAGGTTTATGCGAACTTCTCAACTCCGCCTTCCAGTCAAGGAAATGCTCCAGATCATTCAGTGAGGATTAACTCGGTGGGTAGCAGTGCTTCATCTACTCAGCCTCTCCTGGTACGTGAAGATGTTTGAGTGGCATCTGGAAGAAGAGGACCCCAGGTGTCTTAGCTGTTTGTATTGTGCAGGGGGTGAGAGAGGGACGACTTCAATAATTTCTCTTACTTTTACTCACTACTACCACTGTGTAGCTGAAATGTTGTTGTAATGCTGTCCTTTACCACACACTGTTACACATAAATTTAGTCTGCTGAGCACGGTTACAGGCATCATTGCAGTGTTAACTGAAGCTGTATATATTTTGCTGTATTGTGTGTATTTGCAGTAGAGAGCCAGATCAGAAGGAAAAAAAAAAAAACCACAAAACAACGAACAAAAAAAATCCTGAGCCAGGGTGTGGAGTGAGATGACTACAGATCAAACCAAATCTGCAGTGATTCTTCTCTGGATCTGTGCTTGGGAAGCGTACAGTCATTTTCTAGTTAATCTTGTTTTGCTGAATTTAAGAAATAAATTAATATGAAGCTAATGGCTTTGCAGACCCCTTTCCATGTCCAGTCAAGCCTGAGAAGCTTTCCCAGGCAGGCATTGTAGATTGGAGACCAGGAAGGGTGCTGGGTGTACCTGGGCAAGAGAGGTGAGGGGACTGAGACCCTTCCAAAGTTGGTCTGCACAGCACCAAACACTCCTGGGAGCTCTGTGGTTTGACCTGGCAGAGGGGAGAAGAGCGTGAATCTTCATCGTTATTTCCCACCCATGCTATCAACTTTGCAGACCAGTCGCGAGGTTTCTATGGGTATACGCGGTACTGCCCACTGGCCCGTTCCGCACCAGGGATGGAGCTGCACATCGCTGGGTCTCACCCCACCAGGGAACCTGAACTTCTCCCGTGACCCCTGCCTGGGGAACCTGAGGGCTTCAATGTTTGTTTTGCTCATAGTTATGTCCAAAAGTGTTCACAAAAGATAGGTGGGCCTTGCCAAGTTGGTCAAAATAGAGGAGGAGGGCTGCTTCCAGTAAACTGTGGGTCTGGAGGAGAGGCCGTTTAACGAGTCATCTTATCTAAGCAAGAGCAGAGGCAAAAAATTCTCTCCTGGGGGCCCTCTCTTTATCTTGTCCTACGCAGGTGAATCTTTCCCGCAGGCAGGCTTGGATAGTGCTAACTGGAAAGGGCTACTTTCTCCTGCCCCGAGTCATTTCGCCTTTCCATAGCAGTCCAGAGGTCATAAACACAGAAGAGCCTAACTGGGAAGCGCTGAATCTATGAATGAGATAAAAGAAATAATTCCTTGAGTCTTGCCTGACAGACATGAGGCTTTGGGGTCAGTATCTGTTGAGCCCAGGGTTGTGCTCACGCATCTTCTGACCCAGTTTCTTCCCATTGGAAACACTGCTAGTTCTTTTCTCCCTTTGTTTCTGTCCCCTAGAAATCACTAAAGGCATTGAAAGAAGCGTTTGTCAGAGGCAGAGTACTAGTTAACTACCTATTTATTTACGATGCACTTAAGCACTCTGTAACATATACTTTACAAGGATTTTGGTTGAGTTTACAGGCAATTTAAATGTGTAACTAACTGCCCAAATGCAAGGTAATTGTAAATACACACACTGGTAGTATATTTTGGGTTATGTTGAATACCATGCTCCTTCTATGACTGTGCATTTGGTTTATCGTTACAGGAATCTGTCTTTCAGAGTTAAGTAAAAAATTAGCCATTTGCACTGAACTTACTTAAGCTGTTGCACCTTTCCAAAGTTAGCCAGTTGTTTGGAGGCACTCTTATGCATACTTGTAGAGCATTTTCAGTTTAATGCTATAAAAGCTCTTTTGTGTTGGCTTTCAGAGCAACTGTAGACAAACTAGTTGTTATAGATGTCTCGGTACTTTACGGACACTTAGCTGAAAGAAGTTTGGGTTTTTTCCTTCTTGAAATTTATATTTTTATAATTTGGGGAATTTTGAAACTTATTTTGCAATGGCTTAGTGTTTTGAATGGGTTTATGCATTGTTTTTGTAAATATGGAAATGTAGCAATAATGTCCTTTTGACTATTCTCAGTCCTTGAGTCTCAAAAATATTTTTTTATATATATATATGCAAAAACGATATGTATAAATATGTGTTTGAAAGTTTATGAAACACTTATGGATATGTTGCTCAGTTGTAGAATTGCAGTCCAGAAATGTTCAAATAAATCTGTAAATATGTATTCAAATGCTACCGATGTGTACTATGTTAAGATGGAATATTTTCATGTAAGTCTTAATAAATTCTTAAGTTGAAGCAAAGTCTCAGTGTCTGGCCACATAGAAGTCAATTTTGGCGTTCTGAAACATTTTTGCAAATGTGTGCTAGAAAACCTTAACGTTTGTTTGTTATGCAAGTTCTTTACCTGTGAATATACGGGAGAAATACTTGGAGACTTGGACGCAGCTTTATTCTGGAAAAAATTGCAAGTATAAGATTGATCCTGTAGACTGTTGATGCCGCCTATATGTCATGAATAGTATTATTTAAAACTGAACAAAATTCTCTCAATGTTATCAAGGGCATGGTTGCAGAGGCAGCTGGAGCCACTCGGAGGCTGCAGCGATGCTGAATACTCCCAATATGGTGAATATTTGCTCGCAGCACTGCGGGGGAGGCAGTGTGAGGTACCCATCGCTGCTGGGGCTGTTTCCTGTGCAGAGCAGGTACCCGGCAGCTTAGTGAGCGACCCTCTGCTTTAATTACCCCAGGGCTGAAACCTGTGACTCACCTGCTGACTCTGATTTCTTCTGCTGCAAAAAGGTTTGTGCAGTTGGTGTGTGGTTTAATAGTAGGTACAGAGCATATAGGCAAAAGTTTTCAGAACTAGCCTACCAAAACCCCTACTAACTCATATGAGAGACAGACCTCAACTGTTTTGGTCCTTAAACATTTCTTTTCTGTCAGCAGATCTTCTTGAAGAGCTCCCCTCCTTCACAGTTTCTGTTTTAAAACAGCTTCCTTTTTTGTTTGTTTGTTTGTTTGTTTGTGGGGGTTGATTTGTTTGTTTTTTGTTTGTTTGTTTTGGTTTTGGTGTTGGCTTTGGTTTTGGGTTTTTTTGTTCTTGTTTTTTGTTTTGGTTTGTTTTTTCTTCCACACAGGTCTTGATCATTGTTTGTTAAAACTAATTAAGGAAATTAAAAACTAATTTTGTCAGGAGGCAGGAGGTACAGGATTTGCCACAATTAGCATTGTCATAGTTTTCTAATAATGCTTCAGAAGATACCAAGATTGTGGCTGATGTTGAACCATTTTTTCTTCTGTCTTGCCTACCCCCGCTTCAAGCAAAGTAGACTTCATACTGAGGCATACCAGTAGATGAATTTGTACAAATAATTTGTGAATTCTCATTTAGCATAGCCAAAGGAGCTATTTTATGTATTTATTTGGTTAGCACGTCGTTAATTTTTTTTTCCTGAAATGTTTCCCCTTCTGAAGCAACCTAGGATATGGCATCTCTGCTTTCTGAAAAAAAATCTTTCTCCTATTTTCTTACTGCAAGGCTCACAATGATTACTGCCTCCGTTCCTGTTCGTGGTCACACGGACCATTTCCCCCCAAATTATTTTCTTGTGCGAATTCTAAGCAATAGCTTACACGGAAAAGCACATCAGGGAGGCATTTAATATGTATTTTATCTGCCCTTCAAAACATTATTGTATCCAGATATAAAGAGAAACCAGCACGGACCATCAGGACCAAGGACCATCGTGGATCAGATACCTGAAGAGAGGTTACATAGATGAGTAATCCAGATGCTTTTTCACTGGTGCCCAGTGACAGGGCCAGAGGCAATTGGAACAAACAGAAACAAGGGAGGTTCCCTCTGAACATCAGTAAACACTTCTTTTACTGTGAGGGTGAATGAACACAGGTTGCCCAGGTAGGTTATAGAGTCTCCATCTCTGGAGATACTCAAAAAACACCTGGACATGGCCCTGGGCAATCAGCTCTGCGTGGCCCTGCTTGAGCAATGGGACTGGGCCAGATGAACTCCAGAGGTGCCTTCCAACCTCAACCGTTCCGTGATTCCGCAATCGGCAAAGGCACTTTGGAGAATCTCAGCTGTAACATTCACTTGGCCAGAAGTAGAAAAGAAAGTGACACCCTTACAGTGAACACTAGAGAGTGACTCTTCCTCCGTTGTCTTTACTAGGTAGAGACTGATATGCTTGTAGGCTGTGTGGGAGAGAAGAAGAAAGATGATAGAAACACCACAGTATACGTGGAGTTAGTGACCAGTATATGCATCACCACCAGCAGATTTTTTTGTTTCTGGTTCTCCTTCACATCTCTATGTCGTATATGTCTTCAGGAAGGTTGTCTGTAACTGGAGACATGATGCTCCTGGCCAGGTCGCCAGGGAAGGACCAGTCACACCCTGGACCAAAATATTCACAGCGATCACGGGAGAGGTTGGACAACACCATCCTTAATTCTATTGTGTTTCAGGCTGAAACCGAGAGTGTGAAACGTTTCCCTCTTCCTGTACATGGATTAGGAAACTTCCTACTTGTCCTGTGGGGAGGCCTGGGTCTCAACAGAAGACAAGGAGCAGTTGCATAGGCTTTTTAGCCCCTGGTTTAAAACTGAAGTAACAAATACATGAAAACCTAGTCTGCAGTTCTGTTGTGGTTTCCAGAAACTTCTGTAACTAGGAATAATGGTTACAGATGACCTTCAATTGACATGTTTCCTGAGCACTAATTTCTTAAAAGATTATACACTGTAACTAGTTTATGTCTGAAAATTACTCTGAGGATATGTTTTCTGAAAGACTGTCTATATTTCAGGAACTGATTATTGGTCACTCTTTTTGGAGAGAACTATTACCTGTCATCTGCCAACCAGGCAGCAGAGATGATTTACCAGCAGCAACACCTCCAGTGACTTGACTTTTCTGTCAGTGCCCTGGAAATTATTTTAGCGAGGTTGTGACAGGCAGCGGAAACCAGCCAACCCCGAAGAACCTGTTGGGCTTTGAGCCTGCGCTCCTCGCTAAGCAATGTCAGCAGCAGCAGACAAGGGGCTTGCGTGGCAGGTTTAACACTATCCAACCATCAGGTCGCCACAGCGTGTAGCTTCCTTTATAGACCAGTACACATCAGTGTGTACTGCAAGTTACCCCAGTACTTTCTCTAGCTGTAGGAAGTGCAAAATAATCTTTGGCTTCCCCCAAACATGTATATTTTGAGAAGTACCACCACCAGTGGATGGCTGCACTTCTGTGAATTATACCGCATGTGCTTTTGGCTGGTCCAAGTATCGCCCATGGGCAGGGGACCTTGCTCTTAGTACGTGGTTGTGGATGGGGTTGGTGTGGTCATCAAAAAAGAAGTTGGCTTAGCAGCACCGTGGAGCACTCACTTTTGGTGACTGAAATAATGTGATATTTGACTTAACTGCTCCGGGTGGGAGGAGGGCGGCTGAGCAGGGCTGCCAACCCCGGTCTAGCTGCCTGGTGGGCTGCGGATGAAAGGAGTGAAAGTCATTTCTCATGCCTCCGGTCCATTTGGTGCATTAAAAAAAATAAATTAAAAGGGCAATAGCAACCTCCCAAATGCTGTTTTTGGCATTTCCTGTTTTGAGTTAAAAGAGCAAAACAATTCAAATTCAATCATGAGATGAAAACACTTCTGTATTTTCCCCTTCAATCATTTTTCATTCAAAAGCTGTTTGCATTTATCTTCTTTTGGTGGGAACCAACATTAACTAGTCACGTTGTTCCAGAAATCAGTGTTATTTGGAAATTTCCGGAATTCTTGTGCAACGTGTTTTGGGTTTCAGCTCACTCTAGTAGACAGGAGGTCTCTGAACCAAAGCACCAAAACAAAGGCTTCCCCTTGGACTAGGAGCAAACTAGATCAAAAATGGCAATTGCTGACCAAAACCAGTAAGCAGTTGCACAGCCCCCACCTACCTGAGGGCAGCCTTGAGTTGCTGCATTTCTAAGACCAGTGGAAGCACGACCAGCCCCTCGTGCTGGGCACCAGCTTGTGGCCAAGCCCAGAAGCAGTGGAGGAAGCAGCATTGGCTTTATCCCTTTGTAATGCGGACCTGCAAAGTGCTCCTCACTCACCCTGTGCTTGCAAGTGGCTTCGTTTTGAGCAAAGAAAGGGAAATTACTAGTGTCGTACATTCTAGCTATCCAATCTGGGAGAACTAAGACACTAAAAGAAGAGAAAACATTAAGTATGTTTTAGAATCCCTGCTCTTTTAATTATCAAAGTAAATGTTTGTAGAGCGTGTTTGTCAGCATCCATTGAACTATCATGATGAAACCAACGCAGTAGGATAGAATCAAATTGCTTCACTACAATTAGTTATACAACTCATTTTGGACGTTTTATTCTTTTGTTTTAGACCTTCTGGGATTTTGGGGCATAGAGAAAGTATACAAATACGAGCGGTACCCCTAACACCCCCTGACAAGGAAATTAATAGTATCCCAGGATTATAATTACTTTTTACAAGTTCATAGTTAAGCCACTGGAGATTTCAGAAGCCTGGGGCACTACTGGGGAGTACCTGAGCCTGTTGATAGGGAGTGGCCATACAGAAGTAGAGCCCTGGGTTACATGGAAGCAGCTCCAGCAGCAGCCCAGAGGACACAGCTGACCAGAGCCCTTCTGCATCCCCTCCGGCCATCAATTGTCAGCTTGTTAGCAACTTTCTAGGATTTCTCAGGCTCCTTTGAATAGCAGCAGTTGTCTGGGTTTCACTAGTAAAGTTGCAGCAAAAAGAGCCAAGCTGATTTTGGCCACTCATGTGGAAAACCACAACAAACCAATATTTTTTATCATAAAAATTGTATAGTGTGCATATGTATGTATAGTATACATAAAAACTGTATAGTGCAAGATTGGGGAGGAGGTTAGTTAATTGTAAATACGCTC